>JAMKQA010012972.1:0-28793 GCA_024699735.1 Posidonia australis
TAGAGTGCAAGCATGTTATCATGAAAACTTCATAAACATGGAACAAAACAGATCACGTATAAAGTTTTAAGCATGTTTTATCAAGTTTCTGAAATGATGTTTAAAAGATAAAGAGGAGGTAGAAGGCCTACCTCTCGAGATGTTCCTTCTTGTAGTATCAGAAATAAGAAGATCGTTGTTGCTTTGGAAGGACCAGGGAGGCTTGAGGACGCAAGGGGGTGCTCCAGAGAATGAAAATAAGTTGCTGGAATGATGGAGAGACTCGTGCAGGGAGCTGGCTTTAGAGCAGAAAATGGTTGAATTCGAGATTTCTACTTAGGATTCTCACCTCTCAGGATTTTTCCTCTCTTTCTATGGCTACCTATGGAGGTCCTTTTATAGGAAACACTCAAGGGTAACTCATGGGAATGGGGAGAGCCTCGCAGACGAAGAGCCTGGAAGATTGCATGGCATATTCGCTGCTGGAGGTAACAGCCAAGGAAGGTGGAAAGCCAACAGCCGTAGCCTGCGCAGTGTTGTGCGCTAGGGAGGTGCGCTGGCTAAGTGCGCCACCTATGTGTGCTAGGGAAGTGTGCTAGGTAAGTGTGCTAGCTAGGTGTGCTAGGTAAGTGTGCTAGGTAGGTGCTCTCCCCTATTGGTCTGGTTTCTAAATTGGGCTGCAGGCTTGCTACGGGCTTGGGGTTGGTTCAAGGATCAGGCACATCCAAAGCAATAATTGGAGCCTTATCAATGAGCCACCTCAAAATCAGGGTGTCTACAACCATGCTTGAATCCATGTGTCAAGGAGGATTCATGATGAAAAATGAGAATGAAGCATGAGAATTTCTAGAAGAACTAACAGAGAAAACAAAGCAGTGGGAAAGTACAAACGATCAATTAATTGATAAACTCACACCCTCAAAAGTTGGCATCCATTCTATAGAATCTTCCATAGCCACCGTTGTTAAGGTCAACACACTAGCTCATAGGTTAGGAGCATTGAAAGTGAAAGAGAAAGCTCATGTAAATCAATTGTCCAACCCGGTTCCTAGGTGTAATAGGTGTCACATGATAGGTCATGTGGTGGAATAATGTCCTGCATTGTAACGCCCTGCAGTCACTGGGTACCACGGCAAAATAAATCTAAGTCTGAGTCTGCTAAATTACTAAGAGTAGTATTTTAAAAAAATTCAATACTAACTACTACCCAGACCTGTGTGTGGCTAGCAGCTCCTAAAACTCGAGCATTGGAAATTGACTACACTCCAATATAGCACTTGAGAAAAATCAACCAATGAAATGCATGAGTGACATCTAAGTCACCCAGTACGCATCTCAAAGAAAACAAAAGTAGAAAAAAATGACTAAGGCTCCCATTCTTTGTTTCCAATTCAAACTTTATTTCTGAAAACTTTTCTATAAACTCAAATCAAGGTCATAATCAAATTCTAGCTAAAATTCTGATGAAGCTTCTTTCAAAGAAATATTGGAAATCATGCATTTTCAAAACTTACTTACTTTTCTAAAAACTATGTTGTATTCTACATATCCAAAGAAAACTATTTTAAGACTAGGTTCCAGCCTAAATCTCAAATCTTAAATCTAGCAAAACCACAAAACTTGGTTGGAACTAGTCCTAAAAAATTATTCTTATCTTGGCTAGAATTTGGCTAAAACTCAGAAACCAAAACCAAGCTCAATTCTGGTTTCAAACCAAACCTGAATCTAAAATCTGCAAATCTCTTTTGTGGTGTCACCTTGATCAGGAGTGACCTGGCCACAAATGGAGAAGGAGGCACCAACCTGGATCCCCTACATTGCCACAGTGAACGTCCCCATGTAGGGCATATCACCATCCTGGCCAACGAGCCTTACTATTTCTTTCCTCTTTTCTATTCTCATTGCATAGGGATATGTAGACATGGAATTCGGGGCGAGCCGGGCCGGTCCTGCCGGGCCCAGGCCGGGCAGACCGCAACAGGCCATGGGCCCGGCACGGCCCATGGCCCGCATCCGGGCCGGGCCGACGACCATTTTCCGAGCACAGCGCGGGCCGGCCCGGCCCGAGCGGTTCCCGTGGGCCGAACTGGGCCTATCCGGCGGGCCCCCGCGGGCTGACCGGTTTGGCCCGACACGGCCCTCGGCCCGCGGCCGTCTTTGCCGGGCCTGGGTCGGCCCGGCCCGTTTTCCTTGTCTAGGGATACGACTCCTCAAGAATTTGTTATGGTGTTGTAAGCATCGATGACTTTGTCTAGCTTATCACACGCTCTCTAGTTATCTCACTTAGCCTACCTAACACCGCCAACCTAACTGAGTACATTGCTCAACCAACACTAGCTCTCTTGGCTCCTAGTATCTTTCACCTAGGGCTAACTCAAAACTCTGAAATCTTCTTTTCTAAAACATGCTACTGGTCAGAAATTCTTTTTTAAGAAAACATGCATCTTTTCTAAAATTCTTTTTTGAAATCTCTTTCTAAAATCACTTTTCTTATCACAGCCTGACATGGAAATCGGGTGGGGCTAGGCCGGGCTCATCATGGGTCGTGTGCCTTGTCGGGCCTAACGGGTAGGCCCGCCAAGGCCCACAAAGTAGGTCCATTTTGACCCACGAAACTCCCAAGGCCGGGCTGGGTCGGCCTGTGAACAGTAAATTTAAAAAAAAAAAAAAAAAAAAACGGGCCGAGCCCAGCGGCCCGCCCGTTAAAAAAATAATAATAATAAAAAAGGGCGTCGACGATCGACTTGTCGCAGGTGGCGGTGGTCGGGAGCCAGAGCAGCGGGTAGTCGAGCGTGCTCGAGGCGCTGGTCGGGATGGACTTCCTGCCCCGCGGGCCTGAGATCTGCACCAGGAGGCCGCTCGTCCTACAGCTCGTGCAGTTGCCGTAGGCGGTGGAGGGGGAAGGGAAGCAGGAGGTGGAGTGGGGGGAGTTCCTGCATAGGCCCGGGGAGAGGTTCGAGGATTTTGCCAGGATTCGTAGGGAGATCAAGGTGAGAATGAGGGGTTTGTTGGATTTGTAGGGAAAGGAGTGTGTTTTTTATGTATTCTGGGATGTTGTATTTTTCAGTTGCTTAGGGATGGATAGGATTTACGGTTCTGTTGGTTTCCTTGTTGGAAGAGTGAGTTTCGTTATGGTGGGAGAGAAGAATCGATCAAATTATACTATGTGCTTTATGTTTGTTAACGATCAGGTTCAGTTTCATGTTTCAAGCATATAGAAAACAACCAAACCTACCATAAATTAGTATATCGCAATGTGTAATTTGTGTTGAACGGTAATGGGCTTCTACCCTTTGAGATAAATCATAATCTAGTACTTTCACGGTGCTTTTGGAAGAAGCAGGTCCTGTTTATCATGAAAAGCACTTGTTGTTATTCTTCCTAGTTTACCAATCACACCCTTAGGAATTAAACACTATGTCTCCCTTTTTTGGGTAGGCACTTCGTGTTTCATTTATTCAGTCAAAACCGAGACATCAGTACAAGACATCATGTCTCGCTAATTATACAGAGATTCTCAGGTTTTTGCGTGTACATTTCTGTCCAGGTTGAAACTGAAAGGGAAGCAAGGGCAAACAAAGGTGTAATTTTGCGTGTAATTTTTTATTAAATTTTTTTTAGGCCCAATGGACCTGCCCGTCAGCCCGTAAGCCTGGCCCATATGCGGGCCATGGGCCGTGCCGAGCCCATGGTTTGTTGCAACAGGCCTAGACTGGACCAGCCCGGGCAGGCTGCAACTTTCACGGGCCGAGTCGGCCCGGCCCGGCCCGAATTCCATCACTAATCATAGGGAATGCTTTTTTGAAAAACCAATATTCACTTCCAAAAATAATTTCGATTAAATCTCTTTTAAAGAGGAATCATTCTTTTTAAACCTTTGCATTTCTTTCTAAAACATCATTTATTTTAGAATAATTGCTTAGGGGTTAAAACTATATTATCCACTAATTACAATCTTCATCAAGTGTTCTATCTTATTTTGGAAATATGCCTGTAAGACCTATGCATCTCTCTTGCACGTCCAGTTTACGCATTCGACACGTGGTCCACACACTTATAGTAAACCTAGATCAGGTTGTTGAAAAAATCGCTCCACTTGGGAGCTTCTGACGGACTCATCTCTAGCCACTACAAAAATATACATAAATACTCATCTTGAAGGATTTTGAGTCTACTACATTTTGGGACAGGTTTCGTCTTAATCTAATATGTGGTTCTCAAAATATTAAATCATATAACATAAGGTGTCATGGAACACTACTGTAGCATACAGTCGAGAAAACTACTAATATATTCTTGATAAATTCTAGTAAATTCATGAAATCCCTATAAACTCATAATCTCATGCTAGACTACCTACATTCAGGGTTTTTAACTAATTTGCAACATTACCTAAGAATGGAAATTGATGGAAAGAAAGAGGAGAAAGGTTGGGTTGTGTACACTGTGATGGGTTGCCGACGTTTCTTCTCGTCTCCAGCGACCACCTCAACGCTTCACGGCGATCTCCTCCCCTCCGACAATCAACTCTCTCCCTCTCTTGGTCAGGGTCCTCCTCTCTCTCTCTCTCTCTCTTCTCTAGATGCCTCCTACGCTAGCCCTTCTCCTCCCTTTTTATTTCCCCAGCCTGTTGTTGCTTTTCGATTGCCCGTGATTATTGGTGAGGCATGGCGAGATTTGGGTGCCGCCGTTCGCAGGGTATGGAAGGAAGGCGGCGATGGCAAGGCATGGCTGCACAGTAAAAGGCGACAAACTACTACGCGGCCATTGTTGAAGCATATGTATACATATACAATGTAGGATACTAACATACATAAGCATACAAAGTCCACGGATAAACACCAAAGAGAAGAGTGCACAATCAAGCATTGAAACCCATTTCCCATTCACATTTAATACAAATGCATGGGTAGAAGCTTACATCATTCTGGAAATCTCTTGGGAGACCCGCACATGTCAGACGTGCATCCCGACCACGCGGTCTTCCTATTTTGGGACCAGATATTACATTCATTCTTGGGCCAACATGATTTTGGCCCAGAACAAATTAATGGCACATTTGCTAGGCCCAGGAATGGCCCATATGCCCCCACATAAAATCCATGATGGAGAAACATCCAAACTCTTCTCTATGAACTAGCAACCTCACCAAGGAGGTAATCATTTTTCTTTCTCCCAAGGCCCACCACTGCATTGAAATCAATTTAGGTCCAACCAACTAGACCAACAGAGCCTTCATGTAGGACTACAACACAATTCTCACCCTTTAGGATTCTATGACTCTAAAAGAAGACTGAGTACCCTTGAGAAAGGCATGGAGGACCTCTTCAAGGTCAATTCCCAAACCAATACCAACATAACTGCCGACACACAAGCCATAGCATAAATTGAGATGCAATTGAATCAGTTAGCCATGTTGTAGGAAATAGAGAAAAGGGAACCCTACCAAGTCAACATATACCCAATCTTAGGGGTCAAAATCATAATACACAACAAGTTCATGTGGTCCAAGATGATCAAGTTAACCAGGTCAATGTTGTCATATCATTGATATATGGGAAACAAGTTCATAATTACATCATCAGGCCTAATCATGCCATTCAGACTTAGAAGAATTCATCTTCTAACTCAATTTCACCTATCCACTCAGACCAGTTTGAGGAGCTTAAGGATTTTGAAGAGCCTAGTAACTACCCTAGGCCTTCCTCTAAATTACCACTAGAGCCTATCCAAAAACCTATTGCTCCATTTCCTAATAGACTCAAAAATATAAAGGAATCTGCCAAATGGAAAAATATTTTAGAAATTTTCAAACAAGTTAAGGTGAATATTCCTCTTCTAGATGCAATCCAAGAAGTTCCTACTTATGCGAAATACCATAAGGACTCATGTACTAGAAGAAAACACATGAAGGTGCCTCAGAAAGCTTTCCTAGTGTGGATACGGGATTTTCATGGAGGATGCATTTTTTTGTTCATGCGATTCATGACCTCGCTTATGTCTCGTTTGGCCATATTCCACTCCACATATGTTGAAGTCATTGTGATTGCCACTCTCGATTTACTCTTTGTTGGCCGTCAAGACGCTTGGAGAAATATGTATGTTGTGAATTCAGCTACCTTAGGACAACGCCAGTGTTGCCTAAAGGTGTCTATATCAGTGAGCTTTATCTTCCTCTTCTTTTTCTTGCAAACAAAGTCAAAAATACACAAATTAATATAGTATAGTAAATGGTTCAATGCATAAAAAATTAATATGAAATAAGAGGTAAAATACTTACTCGAGGGATTTTATTCCCATGGTTGCAACTAATGTAAATGCTTAGCTACAACATGCAAAGTATGAAATACAATATCCAATATACTAGAAAAGAAAACCCCCTTTTGTTTATAATGCATGTATGCAAGATGCCAACGCAGTGTGGTCGGATGAGGATGAACACTCAAGCTCTCCAAAACACAGAACCTCTCAACTCCCTCTCTCTCAGAATTCCATCCTAGTGTGATTTTTCTCCCTTATTTTTCTTTTTCCTCAACGGCTAGGGTTGCCCACTTATTTATAGAGGCATGGGAGAATCACAAAAGGTAAAAATATCCAAAATTGATAAGATTGGATAGCTACAATAAAAAGTTTCCATTTCAAAAGTGTAGACACCCCAATTTTCCCAATTTTGCAGGATGGAGATGTGGTGGCTGAGCTCTAACCCTCATTAGGCCCATTTACATCATGGAAGCCCACTTGGGCCCATGAAGGCCCACATAGGCTCATTAAACCCTAATTGAGCTTACTTGGGCCCACAAAACTTATTTAGACCCATTTAGCCTTTTTTAGGCCCACTCAATTCATTAAAGGTTCATTTAGCCCATTTGGGCCTATGGGGGCCCATAAGGCCCACATTGGCTTATTAAGCCCAATTGAGCCCATGAAGGCCCACCATAAATAATTCCTCCCTATATTTTTTCAACCAACACCATATTCATCATTTTTTTCTCCCTCTTCATTTACTAATGTTCTTCTACCAAAAATATGCAAATTCCATCTTCTTCTTCTCACTAAACCCATTTCTCCCTCTCAAATTCACCTTTGAAATTCATTTTTATCCCTGATTGTTCCAAGATCTCACGAGCCCTTCAATCAGCAGCCTGTCTCCTTCAGTCCATCTGATCCAGCAAACCACTGGAACATCAGCCAGCCATTGGATCAACTGTCGGCAAGCTTCTATCGCCGTCGATCCTTGTCGGCAATCAAGGGGACAGATTGGAGCGCGAGGGGGACAGTCGTTCGCTGTCTGCTGGGCTGTTACAACTACGGTTGGGAGTTTGTTACCATTTCTGTTATGTGTCGAGTGCCCTGTCGGGTTGGTTTGTTGGGTTCACCTATAAAAGGGGAGGTAGAGGCAGTGACTGGAAGACCCTTTCATCGCACGAGAGAGCCAAGTGTTGAGAGCGAGAGAATTCCGGAGCAAAAGGAGAGTTCGCGGAGAGGAACAATAGCCGTTTCCAGAGCTCCTACGAGCTTCTTCACTGTCGGACCAGGTACACACCTTACAGAGCTCAATTATAGCTAGAAAACATTCCTAGGACTTCCCGTTTGCTTCCTGGATCTATTCCAAGAGGCCCATGTGCCTCCTTTGGTTTGTGTGGTGCCCTAGGTCCCGTCAGAGTCAATTTCCGGCAGCCTAGGTGGGGGCACTGGCTCGGGGCTCCTCCCTAGTCCCGGAGCTTAGGTTTAGTTCTCCCCTAGTCTTCCCTCTCTTTTCCCCTTCTCCTGGCCCTGCTCCAACTGCTAAGGTGTGCCCTGGGAGGAATTCGTCGGAACCAGCTCTGTCACCGTCGCCGGTGAAGAAGCACCCCTGCCTGAGCCCGCTCGCCGCTCCGAGCCTCGCCGCAGTGATCCAGCCCCGCTGGGGCCTTCCTCAGGCCTTTCTTGATCCTCCAGAGCCATCAAGAATCCCCCTCGATCACTGGATGGCTCTTGCAGCCATGCCCATCGGATTGTTCGGATTTCCGATGATCACTGAGATGCACACGAAGCTCCGCCCCACGCTCCTGGATAAAAGGAAAGTGCCTACATCACCTCCTCAATTCTTTAGAAGCCTCCAATCGCAGCGCCATCGTCCTGAACGCCTTCAGCCACCACGGATGTGTCGCCGGAGCAGCCCGATGCCAGGCGAGGTGGGGATGTCGTTCCAGCTGCTGGTTTGTCCATCCACTCCGTTGGATGTGCTCCTTACCACTTCTTCTTGCTTCCTGTGGGATCTGATCTAGTATCAGACCATGGGAAGGGCCTCATCTTCTTCCTTGAGGGTCATTGGCAACCATCGTTTCTTTTTTCATTTAAACGTTTTTTTTTTAAAAACATTTATTTTAATAAAATTCAAAAGTTTTGTTTACCTTGCATTTATGTCCTTCTAGCATTACTTTTAGATCCTTTTATTACATATAGGTCCTGCAATCTTTTTTCTTAAATCTTTCGAATAAAGTTTTAACTGAAAATATTACATGTTTTACCCTGAACATTTAAAATAATGTTTTCTGAGTTTAAAACTTTAATAAAAGCCCTCCAGTTCTAGTAAAATGTATTTTGTTTCAGACAAATTGCATAGAAGCCCTTGTATTCTTTTAAATGTTCCAGAATGCATGTTTTTGCTGGTTAATTTGCATTTAGACTCCTAGACTTTGCAGAAACTTTCTAGAATGTTCATTTCTTCTGTTTATTTGCATTTAAACCGCTGAACTTGTTTTTAAAACTTTTCTGAAGCATGTTTTCTCTGGGTAAATTGCATTTTAACCCTCAGACTTTACTGAAATTCTTCTGGATGCTTTATTCTACTGGGCAATTTGCAGTTTAGCCCGTGTACTTCATCGATTTTACTCTGATTGCCTATTTTCAAGGTAAAATGACCATTTCGCCCCTCAAACTTCCTGGATCATTTCTGAGACATTTTTCTTGCACTTTTACCCTGATTTTATGTTGAATTGTTTTAAATGCATGTTTAGGTGGTAGAATTGCATTTTGACCCCTAGGAAACTTCATTTTGAATAGGATTGCACATTTGACCTCAGAATTCTTCATACTTGCATAGAATGTGTTTTCTTATGTATTTTTCATGATTTGGGCTTCTAAATTTCAGTTTTAATCTGAATTTGGGCTTTTCGCACAAAACCGCCTGGAGTTTTCATATTTGCATTCACACTTGCATTTTACATGACATTTCACATCTTTTTGCACAGATTTTCTCGTCTTTTCTTCCTGATTTTGTGCACATTTTCTCCCCATTTTCCAATTTTTCCCTAGTTTTCCATGGTTTTGACTTGTTTTGGTTTTCCATCGCCCGAGGGCGTACAGTAAAAGGCTTGTCAAAGCCGACATGGTCCCGAAATGAGGATTATTTTTCCCCTTTTTGATTTTCTCAGATTTATCCCAATTTCTGCTGTTTTCCGAGAATTTCTTGATTTTCACAATTTTACTCATCGGCTAAGGGTGTATAGTAAAGCGGCATTAACAATGCCTACATATGACCATCGGATTAACTTTTTCCCTTGATTCCTTTTCTTTGCTTTGATTTGGCATGTTTTCAATCATCTTCATGCATGAGCATATAAAATAAGCATGCATACATTTAGCAGACCATTGACTGTAGGAAAACCTAGAAAGACCGACTTTTCTCAGGCGCATGGGGGTGCCTAACCCCTTCCTTATGCGTAACCAGAATCATTACCCTTTCTCTGACCCGCATTCATTTGTGCAATGTCCATTAGGCACAAATCACACATGCATTCTGCATTTTGTTTTGTTTCTTTATTTTCTGGTGTTTTTTGGTTTTCCGCGTCTTTCCATTAAAAGACTAGGTGGCGACCTTTCCATATCCTTTTTGTCTTCCCTTGGTGTTTCTGGGTCTAGTCTCTTCCACCGGATTCACCATTTTTGTCGTGACTGTTTTGGATCTCCTCGTGTGTTTCCATACAATGAGTAGTAGAAGAGCCGCGCAAGGGTTCCACCGGCATGGTTACAGGAACTGGCGACTCCACTGAGGATAACTAGATTCTAGCTTTCGTTATGGTTTCCCTACTTGTCTTTGGTCTGTTTACATTATGCTTGCTTTCTTGTTATGTTACTTGTATATATTTGACTGAACATGCCTTTTTTAGGCTTCTTTACACTATTGCTATGCCACCGCACATGCACATGAACTAATTCATGCTTTGTTTGTCGATACTTGCTTTTATTCACTTACTTGAGCACAACACAAGCACATACCATGTTTATGCCTTTTGTCTGACTCTTGGATGCCATAATTGTGTGTTTCTTCCCCTTATTTTCAAATTTTCCATGATTAGGAGAGTAGAGAAATGTTTGCCTCCCTATCTGGTTAAAATAAAACACACAAATTCAGACGAACAATAAATAAGGCTTAACTAGAGGCAAATGCTCACAAATCCCTCTGGTTAAAATACACAAACTCAGTTGAACAATTAATAAGGACTACCTAGAGACAAATGCTCACAATCCCCTCTATTTTAATAAAATGCAAGTAAAAGACACCAAAGCATATCGCATGTTTGATCATATAGGGCATACATCTTCTCCTCTCGGTCTACCCATAGTTTGCGAAGGACGATCCTAGCAGCCCGTTCTATAGCTTTGGCGTAGGAAGTGTTGCTAGTTTGTCCTCCCTTGTCCGGGGTCGTGTCGGTGCTAGTAGATGGTACAACTCCATGCTACTGCAGGAGACGAGGCCACCAATGCACCACTTGTTCACTACCTGCGCTTTGGCCAGGATTTAGAACGGGGACCTTACTTTCTGACCAGAGTCAAAACCAAAACCCATGAGTGCGTCCCATGTGGTCAGCCCCATGTGGGACATGCAAGGTGAGAGAGAGCATGTTAGTAGCATTCATGTGCATGTGTGCCATTCATGCCACCCTAATAAACAATTGCATAGCTAACTTATTTTCTTGTGTTGTCTTGTCTTCACTCTTTTTCGCTCTCTCTCTCTTTTCTACTGACACTTTAGGTTTATTTTCCTTGACTAGGATTTGAGTTCTTCGCGAGTTCCTAGGTTTGAGCCTGGGAGTTCCTTTTCGTGACCTCGTTCTTGAGGTATTGTTCTCAACTGTCTCTTCCCGAGCTATTCGTCGATTCCGACGATAGCTCGTCGTAGGCGTTGTCGTTTAATTTGCAATCGCAGCCCTATCCTCACCCGTTCGCGGTCCATCATGGCCCAACGAGCTTCTGAGATCTCAGCATCTGCTGCTTTGGAGGGGATTCCTATTTCTGCCCCTCCTCCTTCTTTTGCCATGTCATCACTTGTTCCTTCATCGCTCCATGGCAGCTTCTTCCTGGCACCTGGAACTCCTCGCCCTTTGATTTCGGGACACTGGCAGACCTTCGTTGGTTTGGAGCCCACTACGGAGGTAGTCACTGTAACAACTTCCAGGGTATCTAATCTAACAGTGCCCTGTCCTGTTGTTGATTCTCATTCACTTGGTGCATAGTTCGCTGCGATTGTCTCTTCAATAGGGATCCAGCCTACATCCTCCTTGAACTTCCAGCCCCCTCTGACATCGCTGCCACTTGCTGTTCTGACCCTTGATACTGCTACCGATGGTTTTACCATTGTACAGTATCAACAACTTCTAGCCCTTGCTTAGAGGCTGCAGAACATGGCTTTCTCCTTGGAACCCACTTTGACTGCGCCTGTCTGTCTTGTTCCTGAGGATCCCGTTTCACCTACTCAGGCACTTCATGTTGCTCCAGTTCCTCCACTACTACAGCTGTCACCACAGCTTCCTGCTTTTTCGACGATGGGCTTAGCCACTCTGCTTGTAGCATCATATCCACAAGATGCACAACATCTTCCTCCGACAACTAGTGGTCAGCCTCTTGGGCTGGCGAGAGTACATCGGCCTACAAACCCAACCATACCGGTTCAGTAGCTGTTGCTCCCACACACAACCATATGCACTGCACAGCATAACATTTCAGTACCTTTGCATCAAGTTTAGGCCTCAACATACACTCCACCACTAGCACACACACACGGGTACGCTGGTCATCATGCCACAGCACCAGGTGGAAACTGATAGATCTGGAGGAGCACATGGGTGCCATAGACACAGCGTACGTCGGACCTGCCCCGGCTGCACACTCGATGTCAGCATCAACGCCTAATGCACATTGCGCCAAGATGAACGACCTGGAGAAGGCTCTCCGACAAGTGCAGGGCGGGGACCGCTAGTCTTTCTCATTCCGGGACCTCTACTACTTTCTAGAGGCGGTACTCCCATCGAACTTCCATATCCCGGAATTCGAGAAATATAACAGGAAAGGCTGCTCGATTTCGCATCTCATGGTGTACAATGGCGATCTCGCTCAGCTCCAGGCTGACGAGCAACTTCTTATTCGCCTTTTCCAGAAAAGTCTCACCAGTCCGGCTCTGAAGTGGTTCACATCGTGGGATATGGCCACCATCAGAACTTGGAACGATCTGAGTCAAGCTTTCCTGGAGCAGTACTCCTTTAATCTTGACATGGTCCCAAAGCGCGAGGACCTAGTCACAACCAAGCGGAAGCCCCACGAGCCATTCGGGGAGTATGTCGGGTGCTGGCGAGCCCTCGCTTGACAAGTACGCGATAGACCCTCTGACAAGGAGTCTATTGAAATCATTATTCGAGGAGCGTTGCCAACCATTAGGGCTCTACTGAGCATTCAGTCCATCTCCACTTTCACGGCCCAGATTAAAGCTAGCACCCGTGTAGATGGTTCACTGAATAGCGGAAGTTTCCGTGCACTTGCAGCATTTGCCAAGCAGACGATGGCTACCGGCGGATCCAATAACAATAACAATGGCAACAATGGATCTAACACTGGATTCGGTAGGAAGAAGTAGTCTGCTAGGAATGCTATAGCTTATGTTGGAGCTCCTGCTATGCCAGCGAATGTGGTGAATCCGCCAGCTCGAAATCAGATCATTTATTCACCTACACCTAGAGCTCCACGTACTTCATAGATCACAACCACCGCTGAACTGGTCTACCAGCCAGCCCCGACAAGGCAAAGGTGCTACTCAAGACCCAAGCGACCTCCTCTCTCTGAGAGGGAATACACTCCTTTGGTTGAGCCTTTGAGTGTCATTTTACCTAAAGTAGTGTCACTACTAAGGCTTCTGGAAATCCGCTCGCCACCAAGCCCACTTCCGCCATGGTACAAGGCAGATTTATTCTGCAATTTCCATAGAACCACTAGACATTCTACGGACAACTGCTACACACTCCGGAATGCTATTTAGGACTTGATTGACCAAAAGGTCATCACCATTAACACTCAGGAGGCGGAGCCTAGGTCCGCTGCACGGGCACCACACACACCTGCATCCACATCAGGCAATATAGTCGGCCAACCTCTGCCTGAGCATGCACAAGGAAATTCGGGAGTGCATTCCCTTTCTTCGAATGAGGTAGAACCTTTTGATCCTTCTCGCCTCATCCATGATGTTTCTGAATCCCCTTCTTGTCAGTTGAGTCAGTCTTTCCTTGATACTGTTAATTCTATTGTAAGCATAATTCAGTTGACTGCTCGACCGAGGCGAGTGGCTGCCCTACCCACCAACAATCCGCCCCACCAAGTACCAAAACCCACTCTGCCAGCGTCAACCCCTATAGAGTTAAGAGCCCGTGCTCCTGTGGTCATCAACCTAACACAGGACACCCACTGCATGCCCTACAGTTACACCGCCGAAATGTGCGCAGAGGTAACGCGGTCGGGAAGGGTGTACAAGGCCCCAGCCCTAGCAAACAAGACTAGCTAGCCTGTGGTCCCATCTACCCAAACTAGAACCCCCACTCTTGGTCAATCCCTGAGGAAACTACCACTAGAGCTAACCCTACCACCAGAACCGATGCACTAGTAGCCGACATAACCGCCCTACTGAAGAAATTTAAGGCAGATATTTCCATATGGGATATTATCCACACCTTGATTGAACATAGAGAAGCATTTCTCTAAGTCTTCCAGGCCGCCCATGTTTCCTCAACAATACAACCCTCAGCCTTGGAAAACATGGTGGGAATGATAGCTGCGCCTGAGGTCATTTCCTTCTCCAGTTCTGAGCTTGCTCCGGCAGGGACAAATCACAATCAACCCCTTTTCATTGCGGTGCAATACCAAAATTTCCACATTCCTCTTACACTGGTTGATAATGGTGCCGGTTTGAATGTCTGCCCCTTGCGGACTGCAAGTCAGGTGGGCTTCAAATCGATGGACATTACTCCAGCTGTAAAGGGAATGGCGGCCTTCGATAACACGCACCATGATGCATTAGGGATTCTGACCATTCCCTTAATCATTGGCCCTGCCCGTTTCAAGGTTGAGTTTTATGTTGTTGACCTCGAACCATCCTTTAATCTCCTGCTTGGGCGCCCTTGGCACCACAAGCATTAGGTCATCTCCTCAACCCTCCATCGCATTATCAAATTCAGCTAGAACAATGACATCGTCGTTGTAATGGCGGAAAACCCCGAACAGCAGAGGGTAGAGGCAGTCTCTTCGGTCTCACCCCTTACAGTCCGCTTCGACTCCAAACCCTTTAATGTGCTTTACCGTGTCGATCGTTTTGAACTGATCAATTTTATTCTGATTCTCGAGCGTGACAGCCATTTGGCTGCTTTCGGAAATCCTTTCTTGATGGTCGAGAACCTATGCCAAAGATGGGGTATGGGAAAGGAGCACCTCTCGGGCGGAATGGCCAAGGAATCGCAGAACCAGTCACTACGGAAAGAAGACGCGAGTTTGAAGGTTTGGGTTACGAGCGCAAGCCACAGGACAGATGCACAAGGCGTCGTAAGTTCTGAAAGCTCGTCATTCCTCGAGATTTAAACCATTTTGTCAGTTCGGGAATGCGGGATCCCAATCCGAATTTCATGCTTGTAGAATCTGAGTCCAAGGAGCCAGTCGGTGAACCAGAATGGGTGTGCATAGAGGACTACTACTCGAACGGGGAAGTCAGGGATTCAGCATCATTCGTGTCATCGGGAATAGCCATGCTAGCACTGCCGCCTCTGGAGTCGGTGGAGGATCTGTCTATTAATCGGGCTACAGTAGGGGATGTCGCAAGGGCAGAATTAGCAATAACAGCTTCAGAACAACAGACAACAATGAAGGGATTGCAGCCAGTGTAGTCGGAACCAATACTTGGATACCGCCAAAGACTACCAGCACTTACTATGTGGATTCCCCTTCTGGCGAAGAGGAAGGAGATGTTGTGGTAACCCAAGTGGATAACATGCTCAGTGACTTAGAGGTTCTATTTCAAGAGCAGTTGTCAGTACTGGCTGAGGATGCGTAAAATGAAATCAAGCACAAGAAAGGGAAGTCGGTGATGGTCAAGGATACAGAGGAATAGATAGTAATAGTGGGTCAGTCTGCAATCATGACCCTTGAGGAGAACAAATGTTTAGATGCTAGACCAGAGGAGTTTATCTCCTATCAGCCGAGAGGCGGGTGTAGGTGGTATTACCAGACTTGGCCCCATATGAGCAGTGGGGTCCAAAAAAAAAAAAGATCCTGAGTTAGGCTCAGGAGGGAACTCGAGTGGCAGCACTCACATCAGTTAAATGGAGGACAGCTGTCCACCTATGGTACATGTTGTGCAAAGGCAGCATGATAATCAAAACTTTTGTGTACTAGGAAAAGAACAATTAGACAAAGGTTCAAAGCCAGGAGTCATTAGGGGTGCCTACAAGAAAACTTGGGATATAGTGACCAATTTGAAACACCATCAGAGGCTGTCATCCTTGAGGACATGGATTGCATCGAGCAATCGGAGCTAGTTAATTCATGCTACCTGAAAATGTACTATCAATGATCATAAACAGCATGTCCTCACTCTACGACACCAGCACTTTCCTTCATGCATGCATTCATGCTATTCCTTCATCCATATAGCTTTGCGTCGCAACACATACTAATCCTAGTATGAAATATGCACATGTAGGGCATAGTTCTCTCGCATCAATGCATGTATGGATCTTAGCCCTATGATGATAGGCAGGATAAGCCAGCTAATGTTGGGAATGTGTAGCCCCTCCTCAGGTAGATACTATCCAGGAACCTAGACAGTGAGGGAGCCACCCTTCACTGTGAATTGGGCGAAGTATCCAAGCTCTTCATGGACCCTACACCTCCAAGAGGGAGATAAAATGTTAGGGGTGAGAATGAGAGTGTGAGAAATGAAAATAAAAATAAATATAAAATATCTGTGAAAGGGCATAAAAAAATAAGAGGACAGAAGTTGTAGATAGAAGTCTGCCCTAAAGAGAGAGGCGTGTCGGGTAACCCTGTCCCTCAAGTTTATCTTGGAGAGGAGTCAGAGTGAATACCTAGGAGAAATGTCCAAAAGGGCCTAGCCACCCATTTAAACAAGCCAGGGATAGGGTGAACCCCCATGCCTATGAGGGAGAGAATAAAGAATAATTAAAATAAAAAGCAGGGGTATGGTCTAGTGGGGTTTGGAATGGAGCCCAAAATACAGTGACCTGTTTCAAGAGAGCCACCCAACAACTAGGGGCTTGGATAGAGTCTCATGAGGTCTGGAGTTGCCATTCCCTTACACTTGGCAATAGGCATCCCAACGCTGAGGGCACCAAAAAGATCCAACAAATCATTTGGCATGCATATATTTCTTCTTGTAAACATCATCCTAATAAACATCGCAGAGTGTCACTTGGCTCTCTTGTCTTGAATGCGAGAACATCTTTCAATTCAAGAGAATCAAGAGGACATCACCTAAACTAGGGCCATATAAGCTGCTCTGGTTGGTTTGTGACCATTTTTGTCAACCAGGGGCGTGTTAGCTGTGCTATGGTTGGCCACAATGAGCCAGTACTTGACAAGGGGCATGTCAGCTGCTCTTTGGTCAAAGGTCACATAAAAAAGGACTAGTTGTGGTGAAATTGAACCAGAGACATCAACCAGGGGCATGTCAGTTGCTCTTTGGTCAAAAGTCACGTATAGAACACCAACTTACAATGTAACCGAACTAGAGCCTTCAACCAGGGGCATGTCAGCTGTCCTATGCTCACACGCTCTGGGCCAATCCTCGACCAGGGGCATGTCAGCTGCTTTATAGGTCGAAGCTCCCCAGTGATTGGTCGGATGGTGCAGTCAAATGATCCTAGTTCCCCAAGTCTACTGTCCTTATCTCACTACTTGGTTAGAACCAGTTGGTAACTGAGACCTTCTCTTAGGGTTGTGCAGAAGATTTGGTCTTTTCAGCTCCTTTAGCTACAGTCTTCAGTTTTGGGTCAGTCCCTCCGTTACTATTTCAATTTTTATCTGCCTACCTTCATTATGCCAAGTGTTGTTGAACTAGCAAAGTGGAAATCTGTAGCTGATGAATGATGTTTTGAAATGTTTACAGGAGATCGTCTACCCTTCAGAAGAGTCTCGAGCCAGGAAAGCCGAGGTGCCTTACAGATCATGGGTACCGCACAATAGTTGTGCCCACACAGTGCTCAGATGTTCTCCAAAGCTTGGATCAAACAATTAACTGAAAGTGATCACGACAAGCTACGGATTTGGGGAATCTCTACAAAGCTTTTGGACATCGCAAAAGTGGAGGTTTCCAGATACTCTCTGTGTGTGGCTACCCAATTCTGGAAGTTGGATCATCACGTGTTTCGCTTTGGGAGAATCGAGCTGACCCCTACTCTAGAAGAGGTACACAGAATCTGTTGCCTGCAGAGATTCCTGGGACCCATAGTGTTCTTGTGGTGTGATGGGTATTCCTTAGTGTTGAACGAGCTTACAGGCCAAACGGCCACTGAGTGTGGGCGCCAGCTCATTTGTACCGACGGACTGTCTCCTATGTTGAAGATGGCTTACTTTGACAAAGTAACTGGAATGCGTGCCTCTCTAGGTGATGAGCTATGGTTGAAAGGCTTTGTTGTCCGCTTCATGGGAGAGTTAATCTTCAGCCATGGTCAGATGATTGTAAGCATCAAAGATGCCGAGATTGCCTTGGCAGTTTTCACCAAAGAGATGGATCTGGCTCCAGTTATCCTAGCATAAACTTATCGGGCGCTAGATCGTTCATTGCGGCGCTGCCGGCACTTCTATGGCTGTGGAGCTTTTGTACAAGTATGGATGGTTGCACATCTGGGTGTAGTAGTCTTGCGCCCACAGCAATCAGCCTTTGAGTCCTATTGCCAAAGTGGCCATGCGTGCACGCTCACCTCAGTTTAGAAGGAGAATGAGCGATTACAAAGCCTGACAAAACAGAGAATCATCTAGCGCATTATTCCATCAGCTTCTTGCAACTTTGAAGCATTTTTCAATACAACAGACATGCGGCTTATCATCATGCTCGAGTTGACTGGTAGAGTGGAATACCACCCAATCCGTGTGATGCGGCAGTTCGGTTACCAGCAAGATTCTCTGGCTCAGTGGCAGATGCCAACATGATTCAAAGAATACCCCTTGAGCTCCTACAGTCTGACCAGGGGGCTATCTCGCCTGCTTAGTGTCTCCATACGGTCAAAAGATCTTGCAACCGTAGAAGTGAGAAGTTGCATAGTAGACTATGAAGCCGAAGTCGAAGAGACTTGGCCAATCTGCAGTGCCGCCTCGAGCCGAATGCTCTTCACCAAAGCCTTGCTCCAAAAGACCCAAAGATGAAGAGGGTTCTTAAAGTTCACATCATGTTACACTGTTTCTTACAAGTTGCAGTACATGTGAACACCCATTTGACTTTGATAATAGAATACAATAGAACAACTCTAGCCAGTCTGTTGATCGGTCATGGTTGATGCGGAATGGACATCGCCACTTTGACAGCATGTGCACGATCAGTGCAAGACTCTCCTCTCCTCTGCCTTTCGGCTTGGCACTAGGGCCAACCAGATAATAGTTGAGTATCTCATTTTTTCTCTGTCTGGATAGAGGAAGTTTTGCAACTTCTAGGCCAGATGAGGCATTCTTCCATTGCCTTCGAGTTCCTATCCGGACGGATGGGATCGGTTCCTATCCAGACGGATGAGATAAATGCATTTTCCTGGCCTTTGTGGTCCTATCCGGACGAATGGGATCGGTTCCTATCCGAACGGATGGGATCAAGGCATTTCATTTGCCATCGGTTCCTATCTGGAGGGATGGGATCGAGGCATTTCCTTCGCCTTCGAGTTCCTGTCTAGATGGATGGGATCGAGGCATTTCCTTTGCCTTCGAACTCCTATTCAGATGGATGGAATCGAGGCATTTTGTTCGCCTTCGGTTCCTATTCGGACGGATTTGATCGAGGCATTTCCTTCGCCTTCGGGTCCTATCCAGACGGATGGGATTGAGGCATTTCTTTCGCCTTTAGGTCCTATCCGAACGGATGGGATCGAGGCATTTCCTTCTCCTTCGAGTTCCTGTCTGGATGGATGGGATTGAGGCATTTCTTTTGCCTTCGGGTCCTATCCGGACGGATGGGATCAAGGCATTTTCCTCGCCTTTGCGGTCCTATCCGGATGGATGGGATCGGGTCCTATCCGGACGGATGGGATTGAGGCATTTTTCTTGGCCTTTGCGGTCCTATCTGGATGGATGGGATCGGGTCCTATCCGGACAGATGGGATTAAGGCATTTTCCTCGCCTTTGGGGTCCTATCGGGATAGATGGGATCGGGTCCTATCCGGACGGATGGGATCGATGCATTTCTCACCTTCGAGTTCCTATCTGGACTGATAGGATAGAAGCTTTTTTCCCTCACCGTTGCGATCCTATCCAGACGGATGGGATCAAGGCATTCTTCCTTTGCCTTCGGGTCCTATCTAGACAGATGGAATCAAGGCACTCTCTCTCGCCTTTGGATCCTATCCAGACGGATGGAATCCAGGCCTCCTCTTTTCTCCTGTCTGGACTATTGGATGTAGTCCAGATGTTCCCGTCCCTGGTGTTGTTTGTCTGGACAAACCTCTGTGTCCCTCTGTTGTTTTGTGTGTTCCTCTGAATGGACGGTATCAAAGCAACATTGTTTCTTCCCTCCTTCTGGGCTGGTAGCCCGAACTACCCAGATGACTTCCGTGATCAGTCATTTCCCGGTCGGCAAGCACCGTGAGTCTTGTTCGGTGCTTTTCTCGACAGGTGCGATAACCAGTCATGTCTCTTAGGAGCTGATTGGTCATCAGCTTGTCAATTCTTAGTCTTTTGTGTTTATTCCTCTATTTAGCTTTGGTTGTGGCAGCAAGACCACTGGTGCGGACCTCTGGTATGCGTTCTGGCTAGTGGCTGATTGCCAGTGGATAACTCTTGCTTGTGGTTTCACGTGGGGTGTCTTTGTCAACCCTGAGCATCAGTCTCTATTCTACTCGACCTCCGACCTCGCTCAGGGAAGGGCATCTGTAGACACCCCAAATTTCCCAATTTTGCAAGATGGAGATGTGGTGGCTGAGCTCTAACCCTCATTAGGCCCATTTACTTCATGGAAGCCCACTTGGGCCCATGAAGACTCACATAGGGCCATTAAAACCTAATTGAGCTTATTTGGGCCCATAAAACTTGTTTAGTACCATTTAGCCTTTTTTTGGCCCATTCAATTCATTAAAGGTTCATTTAGCCCATTTGGGCCCATGGGGGCCCTACAAGGCCCACATTGGCCCATTGAGCCCAATTGAGCCCATGAAGGCCCACCATAAATAATTCCTCCCTATATTTTTTCAACCCAACACCATACTCATCATTTTTTTTCTCCCTCTTCATTTACTAATGTTCTTCTACCAAAAATATGCAAATTCTATCTTCTTCTTCTCACTAAACCCATTTCTCCCTCTCAAATTCACCTTTGAAATTCATTTTTATCCCTGGTTGCTCCAAGATCTCACGAGCCCTTCAATCAACAGCCCATCTCCTTCAGTCCATTTGATCCAGCAAGCCATTGGAACATCAGCCAGCCATTGGATCAGCCGGTGGCGAGCATGGATCGCCGTCGATCCTTGTCGGCAGTAAAGGGGACAGATTGGAGCACGAGGGGGACAGCCGTTCGCTGTCTGCTGGGCTGTTACAACGGCGGTTGGGAGTTTGTTACCATTTCTGTTATGTGTCGAGTGCCCTACCGGGTTGGTTTGTTAGGTTCACCTATAAAAGGGGAGATAGAGGTAGCGACTGGAAGACCCTTTCACCGTACGAGAGAGCCAACTGTTGAGAGCGAGAGAATTCCGAAGCAAAAGGAGAGTTCACGGAGAGGAACGACAGCAGTTTCCAGAGCTCCGGGGAGCTTCTTCACTGCTGGACCAGGTACACACCTTACAAAGCTTATTTATTGCTAGAAAACATTCCTAGGACTTTCCCCTTGCTTCCTGGATCGATTCCACGAGGCCCAGAGGCCTCCTCTGGTTTGTGTGGTGCCCCAAGTCCCGCCGTAGTCAATTTCCGTTGGCCTAGGTGGGTGCACTGGCTCGGGGCTCCTCTCTGGTCCCAGAGCTTAGGTTTAGTTCTCCCCTAGTATTCACTCTCTTTTCGCCTTCTCCAGGCGCTGCTCCAACTGCAGAGTTGTGCCCTGGGAAAAATTCATCGGAACCAGCTCTATCACTGTCGCCGGGGAAGAAGCACCCCTGCCTGAGCCCACTCGCTGTGGTGATCCAGCCCCGCAGGGGCATTCCTCTGGCCTTACTCGATCCTCCGGAGCCATCAAGAATCCCCCTCGCCCGCTCGCCGCTCCGTCGCCAGCGACCGTCGTTTCTTTTTTCATTTAGAAAAAACATTTATTTTAATAAAATTCAAATGTTTTGTTTTCCTTGCATTTAGGTCCTTCTAGCATTACTTTTAGGTCCTTTTATTACATATAGGCCCTGCAATCATTTTTCTTAAATCTTTCGAATAAAATTTTAACTGAAAATATTACATGTTTTACCCTGAACATTTAAAATAATGTTTTTTGAGTTTAAAACTTTAATAAAAGCCCTCCAGTTCTTTTAAAATGTATTTTGTCCAAACAAGTTGCATAGAATTCCTTGTATTGTTTTAAATGTTCCAGAATACATGTTTTTGCTGGTTAATTTGCATTTAGACCCCTGGACTTTGTAGAAACTTTCCAGAATGTTCATTTCTTTGGTTTGTTTGCATTTAAAACCCTGAACTTGTTTTTAAAACTTTTCTGAATCATGTTTTCTCTAGGTAAATTACATTTTAACCCTCAGACTTTACGGAAATTCTTCTAGAAGCTTTATTCTACTGAGCAATTTGCAATTTAGCCCCTATACTTTAGTGATTTTACACTGATTGCCTGTTTTCAGGGTAAAATTACCATTTTGCCCTTGAAACTTCCTGGATCATTTCTGAGACATTTTTCTTGTATTTTTACCCTGATTTTATGCTGAATTGTTTTAAATGCCTGTTTAGGTGGTAAAATTGCATTCTGACCCCTAGGAAACTTCATTTTGACTAGGATTGCACATATTTGCACATTTGACCCCAGAATTCTTCATACTTGCATAGAATGTGTTTTCCTATGTATTTTTGATGATTTAAGCTTCTAAATTCCAGTATTAATCAGAATTTGGGCTTTTTGCACAAAACCCCCTGGAGTTTTCATATTTGCTTTCACACTTGCATTTTACATGACATTTCACATCTTTTTGCACAAATTTTCTCATATTTCTTCCCAATTTTACGCACATTTTCCTAGCTTGATTCCAACTTGGTTTTCTCCCCTTTTCCTGGTTTTTCCTCGATTTTCCTTGGTGTTCACTTATTTTGGTTTTCCATCGCCCAAGGGCGTACAATAAAAGGCTTGTCAAAGTCGACATGGTCCCAAAATGAGGATTATTTTTTTCCCTTTTTGATTTTCTCAGATTTATCCCAATTTCCGCTGTTTTGCGAAACGCTTTTTGAGAATTTCTCGATTTTCATGATTTTCCTCATCGCCCAAGGGCATACAGTAAAGCAGCATTAACAATGCCTACATATGACCCTTGGATTAATTTTTCCCTTGATTCCATTTCTTTGCTTTGATTTGGCATGTTTTCAATCATCTTCATGCATGAGCATATAGAATAAGCAAGCATACATTTAGCAGACCATTGACAGTAGGAAAACCTAGAAAGACCGAGTTTTCTTGGGTGCATGGGGGTGCCTAACCCCTTCCCCATGTGTAACAAGAATCCTTACCCTTTCTCTGACCCGCATTCATTTGTGCATTGTCCATTAGGCACGGATCACACATGCATTCTGCATTTTGTTTTGTTTCTTGATTTTCTGGTGTTTTTTGGTTTTCGTCGTCCTTCCATTAAAAGACTAGGTGGCGACTCCTTTCCTTATCATTATTGTCTTCCCTTGGTGTTTCTCGGTCTAGTCTCTTCCTCCGGATTCACCATTTTCGCCGTGATTGTATCGGATCTCCTCGTGTGTTTCCTCACACTGAGAAGTAGGAGAGCCGCGCAAGGGTTCCACCGGCATGGTCAAAAAAAGAATTGAACGCTTGAATCCCAATGTTCTATGTTGAACGTAGGATTTCTAGCATTCTATACACCCAAGCTGTCAACTAGCATTAATGAAGGAATATTCTTCCAATTAATGGACAACAAAGCACAATCAAAGGTTAATTAGTGTTATGTATGATTAAAGGAATCTTCCAAAAAAGGAAACTTTTTAAATTCATAATTTTCCAAAGAAAGAATGTGGCTGATGTGACATGACTGAGTTGCGAGGTGTAAGACGCAACAAATTTTGCATTTAATGGTAGACACAGTAATATCAACGTCTTACACATCTAAACCAGAAACTTACCAAATTTGACTATCAAGTCAAGTGTGGTCAAACGAGTCATTTAATAGGTTTATAATGACCTCTAAATAAGGCAAGAAGGCTCGTTTGAAAATACCAAAGATTTATCTTGAGTTCAAAAATAGAAAATTTGATTGAAATAATAGGGAATCGACTTGGAGATGTTAAACGCTTCAGATTTTGCATATAACATTGAATGCTTAGGATCTTAATATAACATTGTACAATGAAAATGTCATGTTCAATAGTCTAGATTTGCAAATAGGGCTTTGAAGAGTATTTGGGCTGAGCAAAAGGCTTCTAAAGATGAATGAAGTATGCTATGGTGCAATGAGACTTAATAAAAATAAGAGAGTGTCAAAACAAGATATCTACATATTGCCCCTCCTTGAAGGTGGT
This sequence comes from Posidonia australis, assembly GCA_024699735.1. Taxonomy (NCBI): domain Eukaryota; kingdom Viridiplantae; phylum Streptophyta; class Magnoliopsida; order Alismatales; family Posidoniaceae; genus Posidonia; species Posidonia australis. The sequence goes on from JAMKQA010012972.1 coordinate 24,139, forward strand.
TTCGGTACAAAATTAGCTTCAAGACGTAATGATATTCCCATGTGGCATGACTTAGGGGGTTTTTTAATTAAAAGATAGAAAAATCCAACAATTGGATGTGAATCTAAGTTGCCATCAAGATGGAAGGAGAAGAAGATCCAACACCCACTGTCACCAAGCTGGATAAGGGATCGAGCTGGATAAGAGTTCCAACACTCAGACACATGGGAGGACCAACACTTGGGTATGAGACCAAGTTGGAAGGGGAAGATGATCCAACACCTACTGCCACCAGGTTGGATAAAAGACCGAGCTGGATAAGGAATCCAACACTCAAGACACAAGAGAGGACCAACATTTGTGTATGAGTCTAAGTTGAATAAGAAGATCCAACACCTATTGTCACCAGGTTGGATAAGAAATCGAGCTAGATAAAGGATCTAATACTCAAAAACATGAGAGAACCAACACTTGGTGTCACGCCCCAAATTTTCCACAATAATTTAAACAAATTAAATTACGGGAAAACTAAAGCCAAATAGTAAATATCTAACTACCAGGAACCTATGTGTGCGACTAGGAGACTCCTGACTATATGCATTACGCGACACGTCTGCATGCCTGCACCTGCAAACCAAAAAAACACAAGGAAAAGCGTATGAGTGACGGAAGTCACCCAGAACACACCGTAAGGAAAACCACGGAAAACGAAACTATAATCTATTTTCCTTTTAAATTCATTTCGCAAACCCTTTTCTCAAAACCTCAATAAACCAGGCCCACACTGACCAAAATATCAACCAGGGCTCTACTAACCCAAAGCCACAAGCAAAGGCCCTCAATAGCCAAAACCACACACAGTGAGTCGGGAAGCTTGGCACCAGGCAACCTAACTCTGGCCACACGCAGTCCATTAATGAGTGACCCCAGCATTCTGCACTACCACGGTGACGGCCACCCTATGTAGGAGCGTTCACCATCCCGTGATTCCCCTCTCTCAGGAGAACCCTCAAAAGCCAACCCCTCCCTGGGAAGGCTGTCTTGTCTCTCAAGACTCTACCAGCTACGAGGCACATGTCCCACCAGCACTGGCCACCACAGGGTACGCCTCCTCACGGCATCCTCCACACACGGTGCTCAGGAGGGAGTGTCATACCTCCACACCCGACAACACTCGAGCCTCAATGCTCATAGCAACAGTAGGAGTATCATACCTCCCCGTCATGCCATAAGACACCTCAACCCGCGGACCACAACCCCAGCCTTGAGAGGACAGTCAAGGAGTCTCACACCTCCATGACCTGACGCCACTCAACCTTAGGTATCTCGGTCTCCGACCTCAACCAGTGAGTCGTGCTCGACTACCCGAGAATGTCGTCACATTCCCTGGTCCCGATGACACGGTCCCACACTATCTTGGCCCGTACACAGAAAACCAGGAAAACACATTCCAAAACAGGCCAACTATTTCCTTGAAATCCATTTTCATATCTTTGAAAATTCTTCCAAAACCTTCGCAAAATGGCGCATCAGGTGTCCCAGGGGACCACCACTAACGGCCCACAGTCCCATCTCACAGCGACAAAACACATCCAAGAAGCTCTCAGAAAACACATTTTTGAAACTCATTTGAGCCCAGAATGGGCATGCCGAAAACCTCTAATTCGGTAGGCCGACCTGGATTGGTTGACCGAATCAGGTCAACGGTCAACACTCAAGCCATATTTGGTATACCAAAACTAGTTCGGTCGACCGAAATCTCCTGATTCAGGCGACCGTCCAAAATCGGAAGACCGAATTTTGACCATAGGACCTAAACTGATAGAAAAACGGTATACTGAATGGAATCGATATGCTGAATTCTACGAAACCAGAAGACGACCCAAACCCTACTACCCGAAATTGCTCCAACTAGGACCTCCGATCGAACCCCTTAAACAAGCATCGAACATTTTGCATAAAACATAGGATGTAGACCCTCGAGTCTACTCCAAAACCCAACAAACAAAACCAAAATCCATTCACCATGCATCAAGATAAAAAATCATAAATGCAGAAGGGTCAAATGGACCCAAAATGCACCACCTATCATAAATGCCAATAAATTCGCCATAAATTCTCATAATATCACAATAAATTCTAGGAAAGTAAATTTACCTAGATTCCATGCAATCTTAGCATTTTCTACCAATTTCATGCTCTCTATTACATGAGGTGGAGATGCGTACTTGAAAACGTCTCCAACAAACTCCAACACAACCACAGCCTTAGGGACACACCACCCAAGCTCCACACACTGCCACGAGCCGCCGTAGCCCTCTGCTTCACTCTTTCAATCTATTCCTTTCTCTCAGCGTGGGATGCAGGGGAAACAGAGGAGATCGGGTGGAAGGAGAAAGGGAAAAGGAGATAGGGGTGGAGAAGGAGGAGTGAGGAGGAAGGGAAAGAAGGTGGGGAAGAAGAGAGATGTGCCCCCGAGGAGGAGGGGAAAGGAAGGAGAAGACAGCGATGGCGATGGAGGTGTGCGGTGCGGTATATAAAGCCTGCGCCTGCAGTAGCTGGGAACATGCACACCTGCACATTTCAGCCACCGACGCACCACACGAGCAACCAACCACCCCACCCAACCACCAGCCACAACCAACAAGGCCAACTGCAAGCCTCAACAACCTGCCCACAAATGTGGGCCCTACGGGCACTCCACACCTAGGCCCCACACGGATCCACACCCTGGCCCCACACGGACCCACACCCGAGCCCCACACGCACAGTGCCACAATGCATAATGCCAAACCACGCACAAGGACAAGCAAATAGAAGCCAGCCCACGAGGCTCTAGCCTAAAACACAAACCCATACAACGGGCCTCAGAACAATAACACCTGTAAAGGAATAAAATTCAAAAAATGTAAATAATTACAAAAATGAATTTTACGGGTGTTACACTTGGGTATGAGACTAAGTTGGGAGGGGAAAGAAAATCCAACACTTGCTACCATCAGGCTAGATAGGAGATTGAATTGAAAGGGACCAAGATAGATAAAAGATCCAATACTCAGGAATTTTGTGCGGAATAAAGGATTGAGTTGAACAAAAGATCCAACACTCGAAACATAGACATGCGACTAAATGAGGGGTCAATCTGGATAAAAGATCCAACACTCGGTGAATTTTGAACTGAATAAAGGATTGAGCTGGATAACAGATCCAACACTTGAAGAATTTAGAATTGAATAAGCGATCATACTGGATAAAAGATCCAACACTTGTAAGCAAGATGTGAGAGACATAGCCTCAAAGGTTGCCTAAGGGGGTCAAAGAAAGAACACAACCTTAGGGATTGCCTAAGGAGGTCATACTAAGAGACATGGCATTGGGGATTGCCTATGAGAGTCAAGCTAAAAGACATAGCCTTAGGGGTTGCTTAAAAGGGTTGAACTAAAAGACACAACCTCAGGGGTTGCCTAAGTCGGTCAAACAAAAAGACATGACCTCAAGAGTTGCTTAAGGGGGTAAAACTAAATGACATGGCCTTAAGGATTGCTTAAAGGGGTCAAGCTAAAAGACACGGTCTCAAGTGTTACCTAAGGGGGTTGAACTAAAAGACACGACCTCAAGGGTTGCCTAAGGGATCAAATTAAAAGACATGGCCTCAAGGATTGCCTAAGGGGGTCATAAAGAAAGGACTCGACCTTAGGGATCGCCTAAGGGGATTATAAGAAAGGGACAATGCCTTAGAAGGTCCCTAAGGGGGTCAAAAAGGATGTGAGACAACTAGCACTTGGGCAAGGAAGTCTAAAGTGGATAACTGACACTCTTGTGAGGAAATCCTAAAAGGTATTGAAAAGGCAACTGGCACTTGGGTGAGAAAGTCTAAAGGGAGTTGGAAAGATTTGGGATGGTCTGTTTCGACGACTACTCAAAATGCAATATGATGCAATGTAATATGCTTTACATGGATGCATGTTGGTAGAAATATAAGGAGGGGCAGTTTTGACATGCAACACATGACCCTAAACACTGAGGTTCCTCTATTATGGCCTGCTTTGATTTATATGCTGGGATGACTCAAGAATTTGGCTCACTACCTAGAGCAGATTGACACATGAATATAATTCGTCATAGGTAGGTACCCTTTCATCAAGTGTAGTCTGTACTCTCCATAGGGATTGTCGTCCTATGACACGTAAATAAGTAAGATAAAGGTCAATGATATTCCTAGGTGTCGGGTAAAGGGGGTTGACCTCCTCTCTACTAACTATGTTAGCTTTATTTCTCTAGTTAAGTAGTAGAGATTCTAGGTTGCTTGATGATCTAGGTTCCCATCTACGAAGTTCAACAACTTAAGTTGTTGATAAGCATTGGACACGACTTTAACTACACTTCAAATCTTTTTTAATTCATTCTGCATTATTGGATTCTAGTATTTCAAATTTGTTACAGGTTGTTACAGCCACTAAAGCTTCACCTATAAAGGGACAGTAGTGTGAAGTGTGAAAAAAGGAGAGTGAGAGAGAAATAGAGGAGGAGATAGAGAGAGTTCCCGGAAGAGAAATGAGGTTCGTGGAGGGTAGAAACCAGAGTTTTCAGCCTCCTCTAGCGAGCTACGATGGCGAAGCACATTGCCAGACAAGGTACCCCCCCCCCCCCACCAGCCTCATTTAATTTCAATTTTA
>JAMKQA010012973.1:0-21332 GCA_024699735.1 Posidonia australis
AAGATAGGAAATGAGAAAACAAACTGAACAAACCATATGCATGATGGATACATAAAGAACATATCTACTACATCTTTCCTAGCATACATGTACATGAACTAGGATTTCTCATGTAAGAAAATAGGAAAAAGAGAAGCAACTCATGAGAATTACAAGGTGCAGATTTTTATCACGCAGATTTACATGTTGAATATCTTGCACAGGAAACAAACAATCTCATCATAAAACTCTTATGTAGACAGCAATCAAAATTAGATTATATGTGAATGCATGGCATGTTTTAGCTTGGTGCAAGAGCTGAAATTAAAGAAGAAGGGAAAGAGAGGACCTACCTCCCAAGATGTTCCTCCTTGAAATATCAAAGATAGAGGGATCCCTGTTGCTTTGGAAGGGCCAAGGATGCTTTGGAATGCAAGGGAATACTCTAGAAAACGAGAATAGGCTACTGGAGAGAGTATATGGCTTGCCCAAGATGCTTACTCAGATCAGGATTATTGAAATCAAGGTTTCTAACCCCTTCTAATGGTTGCCTATAGGGGTCCAATATAGGATTTCTCAAGGGTAACTCCTAAAGGATACAAGGAGCCTCGTAAACGAAAAGCCAGGGAAGATTCCATGGCATATTCATTGGTGGAGGTAATAGCCATGGGAGGTGGAAAGCCAGCAGCCAGCAATCTGAGAAATGGCTGCACGCCAGCTTGGTGCGCCAAGTAGGTGCGCCAGGAAGGTGTGCCAGCCTAGTGCTCCAGTTAGGTGTGCCACTGTAGTGCTCCTGCTCGATGCTCCAAATAGGTGCTCCACATTGGTGCTCCAGCTAGGTGCTCTCCCTTACTTGTCTGGATTTCTAATTGGGCTACGGGCCTGCTATGGGCTTGTGGTTGGCTTAGCTAATGGGGTTAGGTTTGCCACATCCAAAGCAACATTTGGAAAGCTCATCTATGAGTCAATTCAAAAACGGGGTGTCTACAGCACCAAGCATTGATTAGGCAGTTGACTGAAAGTGATCACGACAAGCCATCTTTATGCGGCGTGTCTCATCATGTCTTTCACTTTGGGAGAATCGAACTGACTCCAACCTTGGAAGAGGTCCACAGAATATGTTGTCTACAGAAGTTCCTAGGACCCACCATCTTTATGCGGCGTGATGGGTATTCTTCAGTTTTGAGTGAGCTAACTGGCCTGTCAACCAGTGATTGTGGTCGTTAGCTCATCTGTACAGACGGACTTTCTCCCATGCTGAAACTAGCTTACTTTGACAAAGTGGCTGGAATGCGCACCCCTCTAGGCGACGATCTATGCCTGAAAGGCTTTGTTGTCCGCTTCCTAGGGGAATTGATTTTCAGCCATGGCCAGATGGTTGTAAACATTGAAGTCGCTGAAATTGCTTTGGCGGTCATCACTCGACAGATAGACTTAGCCCTAGTCATTCTGGCAGAAACTTACCGGGCTTTGGACCGATCACTACGCCGCTGCTGACACTTTTATAGCTGTGGAGCTCTTGTACAGGTATGGTTGGCTGCACATCTGGGTGTTGAAGCCTTGCGCTCACAACAATCAGCCTTCGAATCCTACTGTCAAAGTGGCCATGCACGCACACTCACTTCAGTTCAGAAGGAGTACGAGCGTTTAGAAAGCTTGATAGAACAGAAAATCATCTGGCGCATTATTCCTTCGGATTCTCATAATTTTGAGGCCTTCTTCAACACAGTCGACATGCGGCTTATCACCCTGCCAGGGTTGACTGGTGGAGTGGAATACCACCCAATCCATGTGATGCGATAGTTCGGTTACCAGCAGGATTCTTTTGTCCAGGGGCAAATGCTAGCGCGGTTCCAAGAATACCTCCTGGGCTCCTACACTATGACTAAGGAGCTATCTCGTCTGCGCAGTGGCTCCGTACGATCGAAGGATCTTGCAGTCATAGAGGGGAAGAGTTGTATAGTAGACTATGAAGCCGAACTTGAAGAGACCTAGCCAATCTGTAGTGCCGCCCCAAGCCGTACGCTCTTTGCCAAAGCCTCGGGCACCAAAAGATCCAGAGATGACGCAGATTCTTAGCATTCATGTCATGTTACTAGTTCTTTACAAATTGAAATACATGTAATCGTTCCATTGACTCTGATAATAAAATTCATCAGAACATTTTTGGCCAGTGTGTTTTAGTGATTATGGTTGATGCGGAATAGAAATCGCCATCGCGACAGCATGCGCATGACTTGTGCTGGATTCTACTTTCTTCTGCCTATCGGCTTGGCACTAGGGACCACCCAGATAATAGTCGAGTATCTCTTTTTTTGCCTAGACTTGGACGAATGAAGTCTTCACAGCTTCTGTGCCAGATAGGGCGGAACAACCCTCTTGCCTTTGAGGTCCTATCCGAATAGACGGAATCAAGGCACCCCTCTCGCCTTTGAGGTCCTATCCGAATGGAGGGAATCAAGGCACCCCTCTCGCCTTTGAGGTCCTATGCGAACGGACGGAGTCAAGGCACCCCTCTCGCCTTTGAGGTCCTATCCGGACAGACAGATTCATGACATCTCCTTTTCTTTTCTAGACTACTGAATGGAGTCTAGATGTTCCTATCCCTGGTTCGATCCAGATGGACGAACCACAGAACCCTTTCGCCTTGGAATTCCTATCCGAACGGACGGATTCAAGGTAGGTACTTATCTTTTCTAGACTACCAGACGGAGTCTAGATGTTCCTTACCCTGGTTCGATCTGGATGGACGAACCACAAAACCCTTTTGCCTTCGAATTTCTATCAGAACGGACGGATTCATGGCAGCTCCTTTTCTTTTCTAGACTACTGGACAGAGTCTAGATGTTCCTTTCCCTGGCTCGATCCGGACGGATGAACCTCGGAACCCTTTCACCTTCGAATTCTTATCTAGATGGACGGAATCAAGGCATCACCATTTCGTTCTTCTAGACTACCAGACGAAGTCTAGAGGTTCCTTTCCCTAGTTTGATTTGGACGGACGAACCTCGGAACCCTTTCGCCTTCAAATTCCTATCCGGGCAGACGGAATCAAGGCATTTCCTTTTCTTTCTTCTAGACTACCAGACTGAGTCTAGATGTTCCTTTCCCTTGTTCGATCCGGACGGATGAACCTCGGAACCCTTTCGCCTTCGAATTACTATCCAGACGGACGGATTCAAGGCATCTCCTTTTCTCTTCTAGACTATCGAACGGAGTCTAGATGTTCTTTTCCCTGGTTCGATTCGGACGAACGAACCTCAGAACCCTTTCGCCTTCGAATTCCCATCTGGATGGGTGGATTCAAGGCATTTCCTTTTTTTTCTTCAAGACTACCGGATGGAGTCTAGATGTCCCTTTCCCTGGTTCGATCCGGACAGACGAACCTCAAAACCCTTTTGCCTTCGAATTCCTATCCAGACGTACAGATTCAAGGCATCTCCTTTTCTCTTCTAGACTACCAGATGGAGTCTAGATGTTCCTTTCCCTGATTCGATCTGGACAGACAAACTCGGAACCCTTTCGCCTTCGAAATCCCATCCGGACGGGTTGATTCAAGGCATTTCCTTTTCTTTCTTCTAGACTACCGGACTGAGTCTAGATGTTCCTTTCCCTTGTTCGATCCGGACAGATGAACCTCGGAACCCTTTCGCCTTCGAATTACTATCCAGACGGACGGATTCAAGGCATCTCCTTTTCTCTTCTAGACTACCAGACGGAGTCTAGATGTTCCTTTCACTAGTTCGATCCGGACGAACGAACCTCAGAACCATTTCGCCTTCGAATTCCCATCCGGACGAGTGGATTCAAGGCATTTCCTTTTCTTTCTTCTAGACTACCGGATGGAGTCTAGATGACCCTTTCCCTGGTTCGATCTGGACAGACGAACCTCAAAACCCTTTTGCCTTCGAATTCCTATCCAGACGAACGGATTCAAGGCATCTCCTTTTCTCTTCTAGACTACCAGATGGAGTCTAGATGTTCCTTTCCCTGATTCGATCCGGACGGATTAACTCGGAACCCTTTCGCCTTCGAATTCCCATCCAGACGGGTTGATTCAAGGCATTTCCTTTTCTTTCTTCTAGACTACCGGACTGAGTCTAGATGTTCCTTTCCCTTGTTCGATCTGGACGGATGAACCATGGAACCCTTTCGCCTTCGAATTACTATCCAAATGGACGGATTCAAGGCATCTCCTTTTCTCTTCTAGACTACCGGACGGAGTCTAGATGTTCCTTTCACTGGTTCGATCTGGACGAACGAACCTCAAAACCCTTTCGCCTTCGAATTCCCGTTCGGATGGGTGGATTCAAGCCATTTCCTTTTCTTTCTTCTAGACTACCGGACAGAGTCTAGATGTCCCTTTCCCTGGTTCGATCCGGACAGACGAACCTCAAAACCCTTTTGCCTTCGAATTCCTATCCAGACGAACGGATTCAAGGCATCTCCTTTTCTCTTCTAGACTACCGGATGGAGTCTAGATGTTCCTTTCCCTGATTCGATCTGGACGGACGAACTCGGAATCCTTTCGCCATCGAATTCCCATCTAGATGGGTTGATTCAAGGCATTTCCTTTTCTTTCTTCTAGACTACCAGACTGAGTCTAGATGTTCTTTTCCCATCTTCGATACGGACGAATGAACCTCGAAACCCTTTTGCCTTCGAATTACTATCCAAATGGACGGATTCAAGGCATCTCCTTTTCTCTTCTAGACTACCGGACGGAGTCTAAATGTTCCTTTCGGTGGTTCGATCCGGATGAACGAACCTCAGAACCCTTTCACCTTCGAATTCCCATTCGGATGGGTGGATTCAAGGCATTTCCTTTTCTTTCTTCTAGACTACCGGACGGAGTCTAGATGTCCCTTTCCCTGGCTCGATCCGGACAGACGAACCTCAAAACCCTTTCGCCTTTGAATTCCTATCCAGACGGATGGATTCAAGGCATCTCCTTTTCTCTTCTAGACTACCGGATGGAGTCTAGATGTTCCTTTCCCTAATTCGATCCAGACGGATGAACCTCGGAACCCTTTCACCTTCGAATTCCTATCCGGACGAACGGAATCAAGGCCTCCCCTTTTCTCATGTCTACACTACCGGATGTAGTATAGATGTTCCCATCCATAGTTTAGTCCATCTAGACGAACCTCGGTGCCCCTTTTTTGTTTTGAGTGCCGTTCCTAATGGACGGAATCAAAGCAAACTGTTTGCCACCTTCCTTTGGGCTGGTAGCCCAAACTACCCGAATGACTTCTGTTACCAGTCAGTTTTCGATCGATAAGCACCGTGAGTCTTGTCAAGCGCTTTTCCGACAAGTGTTATAACCAGTCATGTCTTTTAGGAGCTGGTTGGTCATCAACTTGTCATTTCTTTTGGTTTCTCCTTTTAGCTTCGGCTATGGCGATAGGACTTCTAGTGCATTCACTCACTACAAGTTGTTTACCGATAACTAACTCTTTTTTGCAGCTTCAGGTGGGGTGTCTTTGTCAACCCTGAGCATCAGTCTCTGTCTCGCTCGTCCTCCGACCTTGCTCAGGGAGGGGCATCTGTAGACACCCTAGTTTTGCAAGTTTATAGGTTGGAATTGTGGTAACTGGGATTTTAATAACAAATGAACTCAAACCCTGGTTTAGTCCTAGAGACAGAGAACGCCAAACCCAACAGTAATGGTCTGAGTCGTGATTCGGGCCATGCAGGCGCACCTATCTGGCACACCAGACAGGCGCACTTCACTGGCGCACATATCTGGCGCACCAGACAGGCGCACATCTTTGGCGCACCATGCAGCCGTACTGGACATATGCACCTGGCAGGTTCCCTCATCACAACCGTTGATCACTGTCGGTGCTTGGGCAAGCGGCGGGGTGTGCGGGGCACAACAAGACAAGTGGTTAGTCTGTTGGGAGGCTTCTTAGTTTGTTATAGAGTTGGTTAGTTGTTAGGATTTTGTTGAGTTTGTTACATGTTGTTACAGCTGCCGGACCTTCACCCATAAAAGGAGCAGCAGAGGCAGAGGTGAGGAGGTCTCTCTTTCGCGAGAGAAAAAGAGAGAATTCCAGAAAGAGAGAGGGGCTCGTAGAGGTGAGAAATGGAGAATTCAGGCCACTTCCGGCGAGCTATGGAGGAGACGCGCGTCGTCAGGCCAGGTACGCCCTCCTCCAACCTCATTTAGCTTCGAATTCAGTTTTCTAGAGCTTCCTTAGTCTTTCTTGATCGTTTCCAATCAAGCCATTGGCGTCCTCTGGTCGGAATCGCTCCCCGGACCTCGCCGTCGACGTTTTCCAGCAATATAGGTGGGGGTGCTGGTCCAGGGCTTGTCCCTGGTCCTAGAACCCTAGGTCTACCTCTCCTAGCCTACCTCTTGCTTTTCGCCCATCCAATTTCCATTCCGATCGCTACGGAGGTCTCCACCAGAGGATCGTCGGAATCGCGACGTTCCGTCGTCGCTAGAGAAGATGATCGGAGCCAGAACAGGAATGCACGCCTCTAGCCACTCCGCACCACTCTAAGCCTCCAGAAAGCATCCATGGCATGCCCCTAGTACTCCGGAGCCTTCAAATCCACGCCACGACCTCTAGAACGCGCTTGTGACCTCGCTCGCTGGAGGAAAAGACGTCGACGACATGTAGAACTCCCCCTCGCGTCATCATCCACCATACTCGCTTCTGGAAGAAGAAAAAGGCTCCTCTCAATGCCCGAAGCCTTCGTGACCTTCGGATCGCCGCGTCGTAGCTCCAGCAGTCTCTCTTCTTCCCCGACGTCGTCGCTGGAGTGTCTCGATGGCGAGGTAGGTGGGAGGCCCACTCCCACCGTTGGAACCTCGATCCAGGCTGTTGGATCTTCTGCCCTCTTCTTCTTCTTGCTTCCTATGGGGTCTGATCTGAGATCAAACCATGGGAAAGCCTCTGATTCCCTCTCTGGCAGTCGTCGAGGGCAGAGTTCCGTCGTCGATGGCCGCCGTCGTCATTTTCTTTAAAAAAAAATTAAAACATTTTTATTTTAATAAACTTATGAAATTTTTGATCTATTACACTTAGGTCCTTTTCTTTATTGCAAATAGATCCTTTTCTTACATTTAGGTCCTGAATCATTTTTCATAAATTTTTTGAATAAAGTTTTAACTGAAAATATTGCATTATGCCCGTGAGTATTCAAAATAATGTTCTCCAGGTTTAAAAGTTTAATAAAAACCCTCAGAGTTTTTTTCTATGCATTCTAATCCAATGTTTTTGCATTTAAGACCCTGAATTTTTCTGAAACTTTTAGAATGCATATTTCTTTCGGTAAATTGCATTTTAACCCTTGAACTTTACTAAAACTCTCTAGAATGCATATTTTGCTGTATAAATTGCATTTAAACCCCTGAACTTCACAGAAACTCTTTTGAATGCATTGTTTTCTAGGGTAAATTTACTGATTTGCCCCTGAAACTTTCATGGATCCTTTTCTTAAATATTTTACCCTGAATTTCCACTGAATTGCTTTGAATGCATGTTTTAGTGGCAAATTGCATTTTAACCCCTACGAAACATCAATTTGACCAGAAATACACATATTTGCACATGTGACCCAAGATTTCTTCATAATTGCAAGAATGTGTCTTCCTATGTATTTTTGATGATTTGGGCATTAGAATGTCAATTTTTATTCAGAATTAGGGTTTTTTGCACAAAAGCTCCTAGAATTTTCATTATCACACTCGTACATGCATTTTGCACATTTTGTTGCATTTTTTTGTGCAAGTTTTCTTGCCTTTTCTTCCTTACATTGCACACGCATTTCTGACTCGTTGCTAGCTTGGTTTTCTCGCAGTTTCCCTAATTCTTTCCGATTTTCGTGTCATTTGACTTGATTTGGCTTTCCATCGCCCGAGGGCGTACAATAAAAGGCTTATCAAAGCCGACATTGTCCCAGAATAAGGATTATTTTCCCCTTTTGATTTTCTCGGATTTATCTCAATTTCCACTGATTCGCGAGACACCTTCTGAGAGTTTCATGATTTTCATGGTTTTCCTCACCACCCAAGGGTGTACAGTAAAGCGGCATTCTCAATGCCTACATTTGACCCTCGGATTATCTTTTTTCCCTTTATTTCATTTTTCTCTTTAATTTGGCATGTTTTCAGTCATCATTAGCATGATCATTCAGAATAAGCAAGCACACATCCATTAAACCATTAGCAAGTAGGAAACTTAGAAAGACAGAGTTTTCTCGGGTGCATGGGGGTGCCTAACCCCATCCCCATGCGTAACTAGAATCCTTACCCTTTCTCTAGACCGCGTCCATTTATACACACACATGTTTTCTTCATCTTGTTTGCTTCTTGGTTTTCTTGTGTGTTTGGTTTTCCTCGTCTTTCCATTAAAAGACTAGGTGGCGACTCCTTTCCTTATCCTTTCTTATCTTCCCTTGTTGTCTCCAAGTCTAGTCTTCTTGTCTGGAAACACAATCTTCGCTGTGACCGTATCGGGTCTCCTCGAGTGCTTCCATGCATGTGGTAAGGGAGAGCCGTGCAGGATTCCACCGGCCTGGTCACAGGAATTGGCGACTCTGTTGGGGATAACCAGGGTGAGGTTATTGAATATTTTTATCCTATATGATTATAACTCATAATTGATATTTTGATTTTGTCATCAGTAAAAAGGGGGAGATTGTTAGAAATATATTTTGTTTTGATGATTACACATGGACTAATGGAATTTTATATATTTTCATGAAAGATAAAGGTTGTAGAAATTAGTTGTTGTAAATGTATATGTAAAGACTTACTTAGAAAAAGGTTGAAGAAATTATTTGAGTCATGTAAACTTTATGATATGTTGAAACTGTATATGGCAAATTAGTTGTAAATTATATGAAGTATCAAAATCGACATACCGAAGGAAAATCGGTATACCGATACAGGAAGAATCGGTATACAAAATGGCACTCCGAGATTTAAGATGAACAATCCAGAATCGACATACCGTAGAAAAACGGCATAATGATGCAGGAAACATCGGCACAAGCAACAGAACTCCGAAAAAGGATGTGGAGACATAGCTGAAGATAAAACGGCATACCGGGTTAAAACGATATACTATTTCAGAAGAATTCGACATACCGAAAGAGTTTCGGCATACCGAATTGCCCGAGAGTTGCTAATTGAAGAATGGATTGGCATTCCATTGGTCAAAACGGCATACCGATAATATTGCCGTTTATGACCATTTTTTAGTCATTAGACACACTTTTTGATGGTTCCTTGGCTACAAATAGGACCTCTACGTGTCTTGATAGAAACATCACATTGATATACTAGTAACTCTCAATTTCCATGCTCAAAATTCTATCCTAACTTCTCTTCACAAGCAAGATTATAATTCATTTGTAAATGCGCTCTGTGAGGGAAGTCACAAATTGTAAAGCTACAAGGGGTGGCTCTAGCTTCTTGAGGAATGAGCAGTGGAAGGGGCAAGCATTGGGTTTGTGGTATAGCCAACACAAGTAAGTATTCTTCTATTTTAAGTATAAAGGGAAAAATCTCAAGAGGATCTTGAGGAGTGGACTAGACCGAGGTTTGGTCGAACCACTATAAATAATTTGTGTATTCATTGTCTCTCATCTTCTTCATGTGCATGAATTAGTGTTAACCTCAAACTTGTATGATTGTGCTATAGTTTCTTGTTTATTTTTGTAACCTATTTCATATTGACTAACTTATACCTAAAATTGGGATAGTAAGTATTAAAAATTAAAATTTTCTATTCACCCCCCTCTAGAGAAGCCACACGATCCAACACAACTAACTATCTCTCACCCACCTCACTCCAGCAAGTGGGTGTCCTGCACGGTCTGCCATACAATGCATCGTATGGTGCCATACCAATACTATTGTGGTAACTGTTAGTATATGCAAACTCAATCAGGGGTAAATGATCCTCCCAGCTACCACCAAAGTCCATGGCACAGGCCCTCATCATGTCCTTTAGTGTCTGGATGGTCCTCTCTGTTTGGCCATCCGTTTGGGGGTTGGAAAGCAATGCTAAAATTCAACACTTGTGCCAAAAGCCTCCAGCAGAGCTCCCCAAAATTTCTATGTAAACCTCGTGTCTCTGTCAGACACAATAGACACTGGGACACCATGCAATCTCACAATCTTAGCCACATACAACTCTGCCAGTTTTGGCAAAGGAAGTTTCACCCTCATTGGCAAGAAATGTGCCAATTTTTGTAAGGCGATCCACTATCACCCACACAGTATCATTCTTTCTTCGGGCTCGTGGTAAACCCGTCACAAAGTCCATCGACACATTTTCCATTTCCACACTGGAATGTCCTTAGGCTACAAAGTCCCTCCGGGCTTTGGTGCTCTATCTTCACCATCTGGCAGATTGCACACTTCACCACATACTCAGCAATCTCTCTCCTCATCCTAGGCCACCAGAAGTTCCTCTTCAGGTCTTAATACATCTTGGTGCTTCCCGGATGAATAGAGTATCTAGAGCAGTGGGCTTCATCCAACAAACTGTTATTGATTTCCTCTATCTAAGGTACATATAATCTCAAATATTACCTCAACCCACCGTCTACCCCAACTGAAAAAATGGGGGGCATTACCAGCTTCCAGCTTCCTCCAGATATCTGACACAAAAGAATCATATTGCTGAGCTATGACAATTGCCTCGAGCATCCTCAGGCGAACAGACAAATTAACCAGCACTACTCTGGCAAGTATTTTAGACTGTTTCTGAGGCTGCACTCCACTAGTCTCTCTAACAATCTCCATTTATGAGTCATCAGACTAGCCATGACATGATTGCATCTGCTCAGAGCATCTGCAACTACATTAGCCTTCCCTGGGTGGTAGGACAAACTGAAATCATAGTCCTTAATGTACTCCACCCAGTGCCTCTGTCTCGGGTTCAAATCATTCTGCGTAAAGATGTACATCAGACTCTTGTGATCTGTGTACACCTCAAATTGTTTGCCATATAAATATTGCCTCCAAATTTTCAAGGCGAACACAACAACTGCCATCTCTAAATCATGGGTGGGATAATTCTTCTCATGATCTTTCAACTGGCGCGAGGCATAAGCCACCACCCTACCATGCTGCATCAGCACACACCCCAAACCAGTCCCGCAGGCATCACTGTAGACTATAAAACCGCCACTCCCAGAGGGCAAAGTCAAAACTGGGGCCAATACCAAACAAGCCTTCAACTCATTGAAGCACTCCTTGCACTGCAAATCCCAGGCAAAGTGCACTTCCTTCTTGGTCAATATGGTCAATGGTGCAGTAATCTTAGAGAAATCCTGAATGAATCTCCTATAATATCCTGCCAAGTCGAGAAAAATTCTAATCTCAGTCACTATCTTCGGTCTGGCCCCAACTGCTCACAACTGAAATCTGTGCCAGCTAATCCATCCCTAGGATAACACCATAATCCTGCATATCCATTAGGATGAAGCTGGCCTGAAAATTCCTGTCCCCCGGCTGAATATCAACCAGCCTCAAATATCTCCATGCTAGACTGTGTTCTCCTAATGAAGTGACTACATCTAGGTGGAATGCCATCCTAGTTGGCCTTGTCCCGATCTTAGAAGCAAATGACTCAGAGACAAAAGAAAATGAACTACCTGAGTCGAACAAGACTTGGGCCATCCGATCAGCCACAAGGAAAGATCCTATAATCAACACACCATAACCATAATCATAATAAGAAATAGTGTCAATTACACATAGGATCTATTATTACAGGACAGGATCTATCAAATACAGCCATGCTAGTTCTCACATTCTACCACATCTCCAGATGGACCAGCATCTGGGGCAATAATGGAGAACACTCTCCCCTTGGTAGGCTAATGTGGCACATCTTCTACTAGCTTTAGCTGACTAGGACAGTCCTTTTGGTAATGCACGGACTTCCCACAGTTGTAGCAAACTACTCTGTCTAAATTCCTCTGCCTATGCCAACATTGCGTCGTTACATGCTCCATCTTGCCACAGACATGGCATGGTCCCATTTGTGGGCCACTGCTAGACCCGGCATGGCTGAAACCTATACTCTTTTCTCTACCAGACGTAGGCCATTGCTTCCACTTCTTCCCCAAAGCTGCCTGAACTCCTAGAACTTGGCGCTCCCGTCACCGACAGTCGAGAAATGGAGGGTCGAGAAACAGAAGGTCGAGAGACAGACTTTCTCCCCTTCTCCTTCTTGGGATACTCCTCCTGGAACAGCCTACGATCATCCTCATAACGGCTTGCAAGCTCAACAACCTCAGCTAATGTCTGGCATCTGAAGCCAATAACTCTGGATCTCAGCACAGGGTCTAGTCCCTCCACAATCCTCTTGGCTCTGTTCTTCTCAGAAATTGCAGCCTGAGAGAACTTCTCCAGCCGAAGGAAGGATGACTTATACTCAGCCACAGACATGCTACCCAGCTTCAGGTTCCTGAATTCTCTATCCAGCTTATCCCTCTCATGCTCAGGGAAAAGCCTCTCATAGAATACCTCTTAGAACTCATCCTAAGAGATCATTGGTAAGTCTGCATTCGGAAATTTGGTGCGGCGCATTGTCCTCCACCACTGATTCGCAGCACCCTTGAGTTGAAATGTCGTGATCCGGACCCACTTCTTTGCTAGACACCCGATCCCCTCAAGGATTTTCTCCACCTCCAGGAACCAAGCCTCACACTCCTCTGGTGTGCCGCACCCAACAAAAGTCGACGCGCCAAGCTAGCAGAACTACTTGATCCACGGGTCTCCCTTCACCTCATCCTTGCTACTACTACCAAAGGACTGGGCGAAACCCCACATCATCTCACCAAATTCTGGTCTCATTGCCCTCCATGCACTACCCTCTCCCGTCTCGGAGTCAGGTACAGGGGTCTTGCCACGACTGCGGCCTCGGCGAGACATCTTCCTGCCAGCACCACAAAACACAACAATCCAAAAATTCAGATGCACGACTCTCTATTGTGCAGTCCTAGGGAGCCACTAGATCAGACATCACTAAGCCGATGTACTAGGTGTAACCTTAGCTCTGATACCACTCTATAACGTCCCGATCCCAAGCACGCTACCAAAACACCGTATCAAGCATAATTACACTAATTAGAGAAACATTAAATAACTGTAACTAATGCTCACCTTCAGGATCACAATGTGCGGCTAGAAGCTCCAACTCCTGCACCGAAACTTGGCTGCACACGGTCTGCACCTGAAAACCAACTAAGCACGCGTGAATGACATCTAAGTCACCCAGTACGCACCCCAAACACACAAACCACAAAACTCTTGGCAAAACCATAAAAACTCATTTCTTTAATTTTATTCAAAACTTGGTTTTCTTTTTCTTCTTTTTTTGAAAATCCTCTTTTCTTTTATTGGAAATCATTTGGGAATTCAATCCCAAATCCATGCTCTTTTCAAAAGCCATATTTCTTTTCTTTTCTCAAAACATTTGAAACTCATTCCAAAACCACATTCTCTTTCAAAATCACACCTTTGCATTTTCCTTTTAAAACCTTTGGAATTCATTTTCCAAAACATACCATTTTCAATACTTGGGATTTCTTTCCAAAGTCACATTTTCAAAATCACATTTCTGACCAGATCTAGCCTAAAACACAATGCCTCACGGGCTCAAAACAAATTCATAAATACAAGCTGGCAACTGGTAAAAACACCATCATCCTTTCATTCTAGGATTTTAGGACTATTTCATAAGTCCAATCCTGACCAAGTCACATTTCTTTTTCTTTCAAAGCCTTATGATCATTAACAAATCTTTATGCACAACTCAAGAAAATCAAACCATTACATCTAGTTTCCCTACCCAAAGCATCATTTAATCCATTAACACAATTCATCACAACTTAGGGCTAGGAACTAGTCCAACACACAAATCCACAATTCTTATCTCAAAACTGGTCGCATCACCCTGGCCACAGGCGATCGACCTAGCCACAAGCAGCTAGTGAGGATTCCATGTCACCACACCCACACTACAGTGCCACGGTGAACCACCCCGCGTTGGAGTTCAACTGCCCCGGCTGCAGTCTCAAATGTACCCTCATTGGTACAAGCACGAAGTGCGTCCATGCGACACCCTGGTGCCCGAGCACCTAGGGACTTTAACCCCAGACCTGACCAGCACTGGCACTGAGGGAAGTCCGGGTCTACCATACCCTGGGTCCTACAGTACCACCATAGTCTCGAGGATCTTACCCCGAACCGTAAACTCGGCAACCACAACCAAGGACACGTCCCCGACATCTCTGGAGGTCTCACTACCCTTATTTGCAAGCCCTGGTCTAGCTGTGGTTCCTACAAATCTCATAAATCTCTTT
This sequence comes from Posidonia australis, assembly GCA_024699735.1. Classification (NCBI taxonomy): domain Eukaryota; kingdom Viridiplantae; phylum Streptophyta; class Magnoliopsida; order Alismatales; family Posidoniaceae; genus Posidonia; species Posidonia australis. The sequence continues at coordinate 14,320 of JAMKQA010012973.1, forward strand.
AAAACCATATGCAATTTCTCTTTTCAAAACATTTGACAAAACCATTTTTCATTTCATTCTTTTCGTTGCAGGACTCTATCTCCTTGCAACACTTGACCTGCCACTTGGGTCCCAACCCAAGCCAAGAAAACCATGCTTAAAATCATAAATTGGGTCTCATGCCCAAAACCACACAAAATCATCCTTTTCATTCATTTATGGGATCACAACCCAAAACCATGCCCAAATCCAATTATTTGGGTTCCACATTCCTCCATGTCATTTCATGGGGAAAACATCATTAACATATACTCAACATACCATTAAAACCATTTATCCTACATTTAAATTCACAATTTATGCATACCAAGTTCAGGGCAAAAACAGTAGATCAAATCTCAGGTTCGGTATACCGAAAACCCTTGAATCGATTAACTGGGTGTTTTCAGTCTACCGATATCGAGTATCTGGCTAAATCTAACAGAGATTCGGTATGCCGAATCGCTCGAAACTAGGGCACCTCCCTTGTTCCGAATGACAGAAATCACCCATGGTGGGAGTCTCGATCGAACCCCCCAAACTCAAATCAAAAATCATCAATAAATCATGGGGTGTAGACCCTTGAGTCTACTTCAAAACCCCTCAACCATTCATGATTTCATCCACCACACAGTTTATATGAAAATCATAAGGGGAAGGGGCTTAAGAACGGCTACTGTAGCCTTCAACACCAAAATTGCATTTTCCCCACAAATATCAATCCTAACCGCATGATATCTATATTCTCATGCTATATATAACACATTCCCATTCATTCCATGATTTTCCACAATTTTTCATGCATTTTACATCATTATTTTCCAAGGAAGCAATAACGAGAGAAGGAAGGGATTGCTTACCTCTCCGGTGGCCCACGCAACTCCGACGAGTTCATCGCACCCTGGCGTCGCCTCGGCGAAGCTCCGGTGAACCTCGACCCCTAGTGGAAGCACCCACACGTAGACCCTCCACCACCCAGCATGCGTGCCCCTGCTCTCTCTCCTCTTCCTTTCCTTTCTCACCACCCTCCTCCTTTTGCCCACTCCTGCCTCCCTCTCTTTAACTCTGCCACCACTTGCTTGGCGTCAGCCATCCTACCCGTCGGAAGGGACAGAGAGGCACGGGCCTCCATCGCTAGTGGCACATATATGGAAGAAGAGGAAGAAGAAGACAGAATAAATGGTGGAAGGGCATGGCTCATGAGAGAGAGAAAAAGGGAAGGATGAAAAGAAGGAGAGAAAATGAGGAAAAGACAGGCACGTAAATCGAGACAACTGTGCATCCTCTAACCGGACTCCACATTGGTCCCAAATCACAAACAAGTACACAGAAAGCCAACCACAAGCTCACACATCCAAGAAACAACAGATTATCTATTAATAAACCATTTAAGCAATATTACAATTAATTACATGTTTTACAATTGAAATGGATAATCAGGCCCAGATGTCACACTGATCCTCAACTGATGGTATCCAGATCTCAATTCTATCTTTGGATAACATCGATGCTCCCTACAGCTGGTCGAACAAATCATCAATCTTGGGTAGTGGGTACTTGTTCTTTACAGTGATTTGGTCCAACATCTGGTGGTCTATACAGAGTCGAAGTGAACCATCTTTCTTCTTAACAAATAGAATCGGTGCTCCTCAAGGTGAAACACTGGAACGAATGAATCCCTTATCCATTAGTTTCTGCAGCTGATTCTAGAGCTCTCTTAACTCAGCAGGTGCCATCCTGTATGGAGCCTTGGAAATAGGACCTAATCCCAACACCAAATCAATCACAAACTCCACTTCCCTATGCAGTGGCATTCTAGGCAATTTCTCTGAAAAAACATCTAGATATTCCCACACCACCGGCAAGTCCTGAATCTCGACCACAAGCGAAGTAGAAACTGTCACACAGGCCAAATAGCCCACACTGCCTCTTACTAGATGATGATAGGCCTTGATAGCAAAAATCACTTTTCTAGGCTCACCCAGTCTGGTTCCTTGTACCATACATCAGCCTTGCCCTAGACACTCTGCCAGAACTCTTCTCTTAGCACAATCTATCACGGCTGAATGTTGTGCCAGCCTGTCCATCCCCAAGATAACATCATAATCCTACATGTCCATCAGGATCAAACTGGCCTGAAAATTCCTGTCCCCCAACTGAATATCAACTGGTCTCGAATACCTCCATGCTAGACTGTGTTCTCCCAATGGGGTGACTACATCCAGGTGGAATTTTAGTCTGGCTAGCCTTGTCCCTATCTTATAAGCAAATTACTTGGAGACAAAAGAAAATGAATTACCAGAGTCGAACAAGACTCGGGCCATCCGGTCAGCCACAAGAAAAGATCCTATAATCAACACACTATAATCATAATCATAATCATAATAAAAGACAGTGTTGATCACATCCAGGATCCCTCATTACAAGATAGGATTTAACTCACACAGTCGTGCTTGTTCTCATCTTCCACCACATCTCCAGATGGACTAGCATTTGGGGCAGTATTGGAGAATACTCTTCCTTTGGTAGGCTAATGAAGCACATCTCCTGCTAGCTTCGGCTGACTAGGACAGTCCTTCTGCTAATGCTCGGACTTACCACAGTTCTAGCATACTATACTGTCTAAGTTCCTCTGCCTGTGCCAACACTATGCTGCTACATGCCTCTTATTGCCACAAACGTGACATGGTCCCACCTGTGGGCCGTTGCTGGACCCTGCATGGCTAAAACCCACACTCTCTTCTCTACCAGCTGTATGTTGTTGCTTCCGCTTCTTCCTAGAGCTGCCAGAACTCCCAGAACTTGGCGCTCCAGTCACTAACGGTCTAGAAATGGAAGGTCGAGTGACAGAAGGTCGAGAGACAAACTTTCTTCTCTTTTCCTTCTTAGGATATTCTTCCTGGAATAACCTACAATCATCTTCATAGCGGCTTGCAAGCTCAATAGCATCTACTAAAGTTTGGCATCTGAAGCCATTAACGCTGGATCTCAGCACAAGATTCAGTCCTTCCATGAATTTCTTGGCTCTATTCTTCTCGGAAACTACAGCTTGAGAGAACTGCTCCAGTCGAAGGAAGGACGACTCATATTCAGCCACAGTCTGGCTTCCCTGCTTCTGGTTCCTGAATTCTTAGTCTAACTTATCCCTCTCATGCTCAAGGAAAAACCTCTCATAGAATGCCTCTCGGAATTCCTCCCAAGAGATCATCAGCAAGTCCGTATTTGGAAATTTGGTGCGGCGCACTGTCCTCCACCACTGATCCACAGCACCCATGAGCTGAAATACCGCGACTTGGACCCAGTTCTTCGCTGGACACTTGATCCCCTCTAGGATCTTCTCCATCTCCAGGAACCAAGGCTCACACTCCTCTGGTGTGTCGCGCCCATCAAAAGTCGACGCACCCAACTGGCGGAACTACTTAATCCATGGGTCTCCCTTCGCCTCATCCCTGCTAGTGCTGTTGAAGGATTGGGTGAAACCCCACATCATCATGCCAAACTCTTGTCTCATACTCCTCCATGCACAACCCTCTCCCATCTCAAAGTCGATTACAGGGGTCTTGCCATGGCTACGGCCTCGACGAGACATCTTCCTACCAGCACACAAAACACAACAACCCAAAACTTCAGGTGCACGACTCTCTATTGTGCAGTCCTAGGGAGCCACTAGATTGAACATCACCAAGCCGATGCACTAGATGTAACCTTAGCTCTGATACCACCCTGTAACACCCTAGACCCGGGCACGTTACCTAAATCATAGTATCATAAGCAAAATTACACTAATTACAGTAAAATTAAATAACTGTAACTAAGGCACACCTCTAGGAAATGATGTGTGGCTGGAAGCTCCAACTCCGGCTTCGACTACACACGATATGCATCTAAAAACCAAACAAAGCACGCGTGAGTGGCATCTAAGTCACCCAGTATGCGCTCCAAACACACAAACAATAAAATTTGGCAACATTACTAAAAACACAGCTTTTAGTTTATAAAACCTGATTTTCCTTTTTGAAAATTCATTTTAAAACATCATTTCCTCTTTCTTTTAAAATATCTGGAAATCGTTTCCAAAACCATTTTCTTTCTCAAAACTTATCTTTCTTTTTGTTGCTTGAGATTTTTTCCCAAGATCAAAATCACTTTCAAAACTCATATCTTGAGAAACCACATTTCCAACAAGATCTAGCCTAAAACAGAATGTCACTTGGGCTCAAAACCAAAATCATAAATACTGGCTGATAACTGGTTAAAACACAATCATTATTTTATTTCAGAATTTTAGGATCATTCATAAGTCCAATCCTAGCCAACCACATTTCTTTTTCATTTCTCAAAATCACATTCTTTTCTTATTCATTTCCAATTTTTCTTTATTGATGTTACCTTGATTAGAGGTAACCAGGCACACAAGTAGTAGGTGAGGACACAATTTCTCCTACCTCTCTGCACTGCCGCGGTGAAATTCCCCGTGCGGGATGCCACCATCCTGGCTAACCGGCCTCAATCTCTTTCACATATGCATAGGGATACGTCTTCATTTGACGTCCCATCGGTGACCTGAATAACTAGGTTCAATGACCCAGGCTCAACCTACACCGTTGGTGACCCAAACACCTAGGTTTCGTTTATCCAAGCCCATCCTACACCATCATTAGCTCAGTGACTCGAACAACTAGGTTCAATGTCCTAGGCTCAACCTACACCATCGTGAGCTCGGCAACCACAGTCGTATTAGACAATTGGTTTCATTGGAGCCTCATACTCCTACCACATTGTCGATACCAACCCTCGTGGTTCCTTAATACATTATTAGTGCTTTATTTTCAAAACACTTTAAGTTTTCCTTTTCAAAACCATTTTCATTCCATTCTCTTAGCTGCAGGAATCTTTTCCCATGCAACAACTGAGCCTCATCTCGGCTTTGACTCAAAATCATGAAAGGTCATGCTTTAAAATCATAAATTGGGTCTCATGCCCATATTTACTCAAAAACCATACATCCAATCACTTTTATTTATTATTAGGGCTTTAAATCCAAAACTATTCTCAAATACACTTATTTGGGTCCCACATTCCTCCATGCCTTTTACATGGAGAAGACACCACTAACACATGTTCATCATTCATTTAAAACCATTTTCTTTCATTTTATAATCACATTTATATATGCTAGGACTAGGGCAAAATTGACAGACTGAAAAATAGGTTTGGTACACCCAAAATCCTTGGTTCGGTACAACAAACATTTTCGGTATACCAAAAATCCCTGTTTCGGTCGACCAGGTGATTTTGGCCTACCGAAGCTAGGTATCCTAGCTTAATCTGACAGAGATTCGGTATGCCAAACCTAGTTCGGCATGCCAAATTGTCCGAGACCAGGGCACCTCCCCTATTCCAGCCCTCGAATTCGTCGGAATTGGGAGCCTCCAACGGACCCCCAAATACATATCATAAAATACTAGTAAATAATGGGGTGTAGATCTTTGAGTCTACTTCAAAATACCTCAAACCATTTATCAATCCATTGACTATGCAATTCACACAAAAATCATAAAGTGAAGAAGCTCGTAAGAAACTACTATAGCATACATCCATAAAATCCATACAAATCCACCAAATTCGATCCTAACTGCATGATTTCTACATGTTCATGCTATTTATCACATTTCCACCCATTCTACGATTTTTCTACAATTTTACATGCAATTTACTCCATTTTCATGCATTTAACATGTTGAACTGAAAACATGGAAACGAGAGAGGAAGGGGGGTTGCGTACCTCAGATGGCACACTGGCGACCTTCCTCACACTCCGACAAATCTCTACTCGCCCTGGCAAAGCCTTCTCCACTGGCGAAACACGTGAACAACCATCTCCTCTACCACGCACGTTGTTCTTCCTCTTTTCCTTCTTCCTCCCCTGGATTCCTCCCACTACAGCCTCCTTCCTCTTCTCTCCTCCTCCCCCCGTATGGCGTCGACCACCCATCACGTCGAAAGAGACTGGGAGGCACAGGCTGGTGTCACTGGTGGCATGGGTCAGGAAAGGAAAGAAGAAGAAGATAGGGATGGGGTGGCTCGTGAGGGAGAGAGAGAGAGAGGAAAAAAAAAGAAAGAAAAAAGAAGAAAAGAAAGGCACGCAAATCGAGGCAACTATGCATCCCCAAATTGGACTCCACATTGGTCACAAATCACAACTAGGTGCACGGTAAGCCAACCAAATCCTCACAATCACAAGAAACAATAGATTATCCATTAATAAACCATTTATACAATATTACAATTAATCACTTGGTTTACAATTAAGATGGATAATCAGGCTCGAACGTCACAGAAGGGGATGACACTGCTCTTCAAGAAGAATCTCTTGTCAAAGATGGAAAGTGTACTGTTGAAGAATTGTGCAGATTGCTTGGCAAGAAAGCAGCATAGGATTTCCTTCAAGAGCCAACCTCCTTCAAAGAAGCCAGAGATGTTAGAGTTGATACACTCTAATGTATGTGGGATGATGAAGATAACGACACTTAGTGGTGCTAGCTATTTTGTCACATTTATTGATGATGTTATGCCCAAAGGAGCCTAAGCATAGTGGATTCAAATAGGTTTGGCACGAATAGAAGGGAAGAAAAGAGAAGAACTTGCTGTAAAACTCAGCAACACCCTAGCCGTCCACCTAGGGTTTCCAAGCACATCCAAAATAGCAATCCACACACAAACAAAGCTTTTACGTGGTTCCCCAAAGATGGGTACGTCCACGGGTGTCTCTCCTTGGTTGCTTACTAACTTCAAATGGTGGAGTACAAGAGAGGAGGAAGGAGGAACAAAGGGATGGTCGTACCTAGGGCTTGAAGAGCCTCCACACGAATTCTCCTCTTGTTGTCTTACAAAAGAGCCAACCCTAATAAGAGCATTTGGATGGCCTTATATAGTGGCTAATCATCCATGACAAAAATGCCCTTACAAACATATATAAGATTCAAGACACATTC
>JAMKQA010012974.1:0-18452 GCA_024699735.1 Posidonia australis
CACTCTGTAGGCCAAAGAGGCAAAATGGTTGGGGGATTTTAAACCTCCGGAACTTCAACTTAGCCTTAAAATCAAAACTGGTTTGGCAATTGCTTAATTGGGATAGTCATGCTATGTGGATTGGACTTGTAAAGGCCAGATATATGAAATTAGGGCATGGGGCCTTGCTTAACTCTTCCTCTAGCCACTGTTCTCCTTTATGGCGAACCCTTAAACACATCTTCCCTATTGTTAATTGCTTTACCTCCTTCCATCTGGGAAATGGGAAGGAAATTCTGTTCCGGGAACAGAAATGGAGGGATGGGGACAAATTGAAATTCTTGTTTCCTCTACTTTTTTCTATTTACAAATGGAAAAAGCATCTGTTCTAAAAATGCATCATATTTTCAACAATGATTTCAATAGGTTACTGAATAATTCCAACATTGCAGCCTGCGACTTGGATATCTTGCAATCCCAATTGGACTCCCTGTCACATATCCTCCACTCTACTACCTTTGGCGAGGACAGGGATGTTATCTCCTGGACCCCTTCCCCTTCCTCCAAGTTCTCTGTGAAATCATGTTATTTAAGACTGAATGATGATGAGCAGATTTGGAGAACTTTGGCACCCCTGAAAGTCAAATTATTCTCTTGGCTTGTCATGCATAACAGAAACATTTCCAAAGAAAATCTGCTAAAGAAAGGGTGGACTGATTCATCTATGTATATCTTCTGTAAATTCAATATTGAAACAAATAAGCATCTGTTTATGTTTTGCGACTTCGTCTCACATATATGGCAGTTTTTCTTATGCTATAGACTTTATCCTGTATATTGTAACCTGGACCACTTATATTGACATAAACCTGCCCTTAAATTTCAATTAAGTGACACTAACTGGTTTCTTCTGATCGAGGCTATCCTTTGAGTAACCTGGAAAGAACGTAATACTAGGATTTTTCGCAATATTTCCAAACCTTCTTATGTTATTATTTCTGATTTAATTAGACTAATGAAGTATTGGTTAGATTCTCTTCTACCAGGTTTTGAAAAGGAGGAACTGAGGAACTCTTTGGCCTCTATGAAGGCAGCCTGGGCAGAGAACTTATCTGCCTCTTCTGATGCTCCTCCCACCTCCACTGACTCCATTATTCCGATTGTTGTTGCTGCCGTTGCTGATGAAGCGATGGAGTAGTAATTTGTCTCTTGTTTTTTTTGGATAATCACTATTGTCAACTTGTTGGCCGTCTGTAATATTGACAAGAACATTGTCCTTTAACTTTTGTGATTGGACCTTTGATTCCCCTGAAATTCGTCCTGGGGATTAAAATCTAATACTAAATATTTACCATTGCCAAAAGAAAAACAATAGTCACAAACCACTTGAGCAGAACTACAATGTGCAAGATACTAAAACTTGTCAAAACCCTATTAAACATGTAACGCTGTCAGAGCTTGAAGAATTTTCTTCCATTTATTATATTGGAAAATTTTCTTTTTATTCATTCATACAGAATACATCTTTCTTTGCACAATAATCTACAAAATCTCATCAGAAGCTGGCACCTTTACAAAGTACGAGAATATACAAATTTGTAAAATTCCATGTTATGAAGAGGAACGCTGGCTGCAAATGGAAACAGTCCAAAGTCCTATGGAGTGTTGCTGAGTGATGTGGTCCAATTAACATTGGTATATTTGCATAGACAATAGACTTTTCAGATCTAAGTTCTCGCTAGATACCATCGAACTCCCAGCCTTCAATATCTGCTGCGGAGTTGTCTTTATTATCCTTTTGGAATTCAGTTTCTAGCTTTGCCAATGCTCTTTCTGGATCCAATTCATTGTATGCCATTATTACAGATGATTTTGAATATTTCAGATCTTTCCCTTTGTATGAGCCTGTTTTCCATAGGTGAGAAGAGCTTTTTTGTAATTTTTTCTTAACAGGAGCAACCTGTTTTGCTGGCGTGGTCTCCATATCTAAAATTGGTCTCTCAATGGACCTAAAGTCTCCTCTCATTCTCTCAATATCTACAAATAACTTGTTAACCTCGTCAAAATCACCCCTGCATCACATTTTCCCTTAGAGATCAAATATACAACAATTCCAAGTTTATAAAGAAGACAATTTACAAACCTGGGAGTACTTTTTTGCTTAGCAACGAGCAGCTCTTTCATGTTATCAATTACTGTAAAGATAGTTATGACCTGGAAGAGTAGGAGCATTTTGTGAACATAACAAAACCAAGCTTCTTACTAGAATGTGTTTTTATGTTCATATAATTTGAGAGTGAAGCAATATACCTTTGCTTCAAGTTCCAGATATTCCTCTTCAAGAATCTCTTTGCGGTTTGGTTCTATGGGCAAGGTGGTGTCAGGCATAAGTGTCACGTCTAACCTGTTACATAAATACAAGCTTCAAAAATGAGAACCGGATGGTAAGGAAATTGAGAAAAAAAAATGCTAAGCTGCTAGGCATTATATATGTGAATCAATGTGCAGTACCCCTCACTGAAGTCCCTAAGATTGCATGAAGTTGTCCTAATTTGATTGATCATAGGCCCCAGTTCTTCCTTTACAAGGTGAAAGCACAAAATAAGAATATTTTTCTTTCATGGAGATGATATGATAGAATCACTATATAAGAATGAAGATCAGATGTCCGTAGTTTCTAGCTGGAATCAGGAGTACCTTGCAAGTCAAAACATGATGATTGATAACCTCCAGAAAGTATTTCCCATATTTCTCCAACTCTCCACTTCAGAAAGAAAACAAATTGTTCGCAACTGGTCAGAGTGTGAAGATGATAAAATAACATGTTTATAATAATGTACAAAAACAAAATCCAGGGAGAACATAAAAATAAAAAGACTATCTAGAATTCATCTTTAGAGAATTAGCATGATATACCACACTAAAAATGCTATTACTTGAACAAGATCTAGGAAATAAAGCCTACTTTAACTGCTTCTCTTTTTGTTCTGTGTGTGAGGACTGGAGAAGCCAAGTATCTTCCAGGAAATTGATCCACGTATGTACAACATCTGCTTCAACTTTACATAATGCTATAGATCTCAAAAGGTCATCCTCCTGTAAGGTCAACAGATGAAAAACAACTATATTTACTGATTTTTCTCTCCTAAATGATTATAACCCAAAAGCTAGTTTCAAGATAAGCATCAAACCTTTGTTTTCAAGTGAATAAGAATTTTGTTACTTGCTTCATCAAACTTGTCTCTCTCTTCTCTGGTCTTTTTGAGGCGTGTAAGAGCAGCTGTCAAGGAGGTTTTCACCTACAATGAATTTAACAGTTTGGGGGAGGTGGAGAATCCAGTACTTATATGTCTAAGAAAACATCTCATATAATTAATAAATGAAAATTCAACATAAAGAAACAATAGCATAGAATAAAGTGAGATTCCTACATTGAATAAAACAGGAAAGTATATGATTTAAGCGCATCAAAATTTTAAGGGTTACATGAACAGATTAAAAAGGATGTGACTAGAAGGATGGAGCCACAATCAGTTAACTAATCCAAGATTATTTTGCATAAAAATGACACGATAGGTTACAACAACAGTTTCTCTTTTCCTATTTGGGAGAAACAAGTTGGAATTATCTACCTATGTCTTATTTTGTACTTGGATTGGATTTAATGGGGCATTGAAAATTGTGGATTGATGGGGACAAGTTGATCAGAAAATGAGGTTAACCCAGTTTTAAAATAAAAGCATCAATTGTGTGTCAACTTTTCCCACTAATGATGAATAATATCCATCTATTATGGAACTATAATCTTATTCAGCTAAAGCAGTCCAGTTAGACTTGAATCGAACAGATTCACCATGCTTTTATACCAAAACTCTATAAGAATGGGCTAAAGAGCGTAAACCATTTTGTTTATGGAGATAAATAAAAAGACATGTATTCCAGCATTAACATCTTCGATGTTGAGGCTTGACAGCATCTACGCATGAAACTGCTTCTCAAACTGAAATTTTTGTTACCTTTTCCAGTTCAGCCTCAAGGTCATCTCTTTGCTTCTCAAGCACAGAAATTTCATCTGCTAATTCCTTCATGAACACAACAAACATTTACTCTATTAACCAGCATAGAGGAACCACATCCCATAAAAAAAATGCACAATCTAAAACTTTGAAAATTTTGTAAATAAATTATGCTAGGACCACCTCCAAACCAGTCGTCAGAAAAAGGTATTGATGATGAGTGGTGACTTTATATGTTTTACAGACATGACCACCTCCAAACCAGTTGTCAGAAGAAAGTAGTGGTGAGTGGTGCCTTTATATGTTTTACAGACATGGAACCACAATACGTATTCAAGAAACAATTTTATATATACAGTCAACTGCATATGTGGCTGCATATTGACCACATAAGCAAGCAGTGGCATATTCCCCAAATGACCGTATATAAGGTTTAATGAAGCTCAATTTGCAGATTTAGCATGATTTAAGTATGTACGCCATATCCCATAGTTCCCATATGTGTTTTATGGACTGGTGTCACTGACTTCTGTTAATTACAGGTTGTAATTCTTTGTTATTTGATTTAAATTAAATTTTCATATTAAAACGTGTTAAACCACACTGCTCCACCTGAAATGTACAAATGCATTACCGGATCACATGTCTGCATACTGTATGCTATTACCAGATCCTAACTGTTGTTAATACATTTATCTTCTAAAATTGAAGAATGCAAATTTCTGATCCAAAATTGAAGTATAAATTCAATAGAAAGTTCCGATAAAAATGAAAAATGCACTAGAAAACATAAAGAGTAAAGTGTTATTTTCTGTCAAGCACAGCAATTATAAAAAGGGAAAGCCTAGACAGCATACAGACAAAAAGTGAATAATCACAAGAAAACAAGTGCATTCTTCTTGCCAATTAGACAAACAAGCTAAACTAAATTATAGCTTGAGTTGATTTTTTCCCCGGCAAAGATTCAAGAATTTTCTATAACAAGTGGATCCGATCCATCACTTTCATGTTACCTCCTCAGTTTCAATGACTTCTTTGGCTTTGGCTAGACGATAATCAATGGCTTCTTCTTTCTGATGCCTGAACCCAAAGTACATATAATTAGGAACTCCTTGCTCGAAGAGAAGAAACTGTAATATAAAGAAGGCACTTTACTGTTATAAGAAGAGTCAGGAACTCATGGTACTTTCATCCTACATGATACCATACTAGTCTGTCATCTTGAAATACATGATTGCATTATAATACATTAATACTACACATCTTCCACTTGGGTAATTTTTATGTACTTAACTCAGCACATATAAATTTGAGTGACTTAGCATGCAGAGCTCACTGGGAAACCTTAGTAGAGTAAAACAAAAAATTGAGGAAAATATGATGCACAAAATCTGATGATATTAAAAAACTGGTGCAGGTTGGCCTCCCAGTGGGCAGTGGTTAAGTGACATCTCCAAAAAGACAAAAAATTATATTTTTTTTGAGTTAATATGCCCAGGACAAAAATTGCACAATTATCTTTCAGCTGTCTTTCCATCATCAAAATAAACTGTAGATGGTTATAACAGTCTGAATAGATGGTGCAAATTTCAAGGATGAGGGAGACCTATTCAAGAAAACGTGTAGGAACAAATATTACAATACTACTGAGTTGGACCTGTGATCTGAGATTCGATTTTCTGCCTTTCGAGAGCTATTTTGCAGAGATTCTGCCAAAACCTTCAACTTGTCGATCTGCATATTAGCATGCAAAGGTTAACTTTCCAGGAAAAGAATTGAACAAATGCAAATATTCCTTCAAACAATTTATGGACCAAACTACATTATCAGCATTAGAGATTATGTTTTTTAAGAAAATCAGCATTAGAGATTATTGACGATATAATGCAACACACCAGGGAGGCAAGCAAACAACATATGACCCAACTTGTTTATATTTTACTTACACAAAAAACTAAAGCTTCAAGTTCTTCCCCTTGATTTAACAGGCACCAAAAAGGTAGTAATTGTTGCCTCACATACCTTTATTATAAGCACATAAATAATGGCACATTTTATGGAAAATTTCTTAGCAGTTCAAGGAACAAATTATTTAACTGCAAAAACATTTTTTCAAGTTGGAGAAAGATATTTAGTGCTGAATCGTAGATCAAAGAGAGAAAGAAAACAAACCCTGGTAAATAAAGTACTCAACATAGTTTTTTGAATCTGAAATTCTAAATAACATTAAAAAAAACATAAGCATGCCTTCTGAAAATGAATATCAGGTGAGTCTCCAATGGTTATGGATCTCTCCTCCAACAATAGCGATTCCAGTTTGGAACAGAGCTGAAGTTGTGCAACTGCTTCTTTCAGAATCTGAGATTTTGACAGAAACGCTTTGTTATATTTTCAAAAAAAAAAGAAAAGGCAGAAAGGCCTCATTATAGCATATACATATATATGCTATAGCAAATAAGAATGATATGCAGTCATGCACAATGGAAAGGTACAATGGGCCCTACACTCATATAAGATAAGACTAGTATAAGCAAACACACATGGAATTAGTTATATGTTTCAGACATTCATGCATGATAAGTTAAAAAGGTGGTGGTACCACACTTATTGAGGTGGGTGCCTAGGCGTCACCTAAGCACCCAGGTGTTACAGCATACCTGGGTGTTTTAACACCCAAGGTTACTTTAATTTACCTGGATCTAGATCGGATCAAGATCCTAAAATTAGGGTCATCCCTGTTTCACACAGAAACTCCCAGCCAGACAGGAGCTTCTCTTCCCCTCTCACATCGGGCCACCAATCTTCCTCCGACAGCCTCCCCTTTCTCCGGCGGCCTCTTCCTGCTCCTCTAGTGACTTTTCTGGCCTCCGCTCGGGTGAGATCACATCTCCTCCTCTCTCCTCTAGTCCCTAGTCCCTATTTACATGGTAAGCTTTATTTTACCATGACTTTTCACATCTTCTCCATTCTTCTTTATCTTGGATTTCATCTTCCAACGGCCTTCTCCTTTCTCTAGAAAATTAAATGATGATTTCAGTTTTTTTTTTAATATTACTGAATTTTAAATGCTGATTTTTGTAATCATGCTATGCATTTTCAAATTGTACATCATTTTTTTTAGATTACTTTTTAGTTGTTTTTTGTGCTATTAGTTGGACATTGTTGTTTACTTGTTTATTATTAATTTAGGATAGGAATATAGGATACACAATCTCAAGAAGAAGTCTCAGTGACACAACCACAAGAGGTAGCAAGCCAACATAAAGATCAAGGATGGACCATTCATCCCTCTATTGATCTTATTTTAGCTCGTGATCGAGCAAGACAGGCTAAATCCAATGTATCAAAAGATGGCATCAAGAAACAAAAGGAACATCATATTGGAGGCTTTGGCGATGTTACAAAGTACCCAAAAACAACAAAGGTGATTTTGAATGAGATGTTGGATTAGAAAAATCGAAGGAAAAGGAGAGTACCCTAACTTTCATTGAAAGTTCTTTTTGAAGGAGGAAACAACAATGATGGTGAGTCCACCGATGTACCACAAGTCAAGAAACCTACACCATCTTCAAGTAGTGCAACTATGAAGCCAACTAGGAAAAAAGTAGGCCCACTTGATGTGTTATATCAAGAGAACCTTGTCAAATTTGTTGCGTAAAAAAGAGAATAAAGCCAAGCAACATGTCATTGAAGATCACTTCAAGAAGTAAGAAAAAGAGATAGTTGATGAGTTATTTGCCGATCTGATCTACCAATGTGGATTGTCTCCCAACATTGTCAACCAACAATGTGTTGAAGTCTTATACAAGGTTGTTGGACGTTATGGAAGGGGATACTTGTCGCCTTCTTTTCATTGTGTCAGGAAACCCTTGTTGGAGAAAACCTTTGAAAATGTGTATGAATCGAGAAAATCATACGAGGTGCATTGGAGGAAATATGGGGTGACTTTAATGACCGATGGGTGGACGAATCAAAGAGGAAGAAGTTTAATTAACTTCATAGTGAACTGTTCCAAAGAGGCATTGTATCTCAACCCTGTGGAAGCCTCAAGCGAAGAGAAGATTGCCAATTACTTGACATGAAGCTTGTTGGAGTTGAAAATGTGGTGCAAGTGTGCATGGACAATGCGGCATCCTAGTGTGTATTTTGGACACTTTATGCCACTCATTGCCTTGATCCCATCCTTGACGACATTAGAAAAATAAAGAATTTCAAGAGGATGAGTGCCATGAGAAGGAAGATGACATCCTTCATCTACTTCCACACTCATTTTCATAATTTCTTCCTCAAAAGTTCTAACAAAAAAGAACTCGTTAGATGTGGTGTAACAAGATTTACAACATATTTCCCTACACTACAAAGCTTGTATGAAATGAAGGCTATCCTTAAAGGTGTTTCTGTTTCCGAATTTTGGTATGACTCTCCTTAGGCTAAGGATGAACAAGGGAAATTTGTAGCAAAAGCGGTAGTTTCCATGTCATTTTAGGACATCTTGGAAGATTGTCTTCAAACTTCACAACTTATAATACAAGTGTTGAAATTAGTGGATAGTGATGAAAAGCCAATTATAGGTTACATTGCACAAGCAATAGGAAAAACCATTCTTGCAATTAATGAGAATTTTAGGATAGAGCAAATGAATACGAGCCTATATTGGCGATTCTTGATAGGTGGTCAAAGATGCACTTTAGTAGTCCTTTATGTGGAGCGGGAGCATTCCTAAATCTCGTAGTATACTACAAAGAAAGAGACGATCCCAAAAGCAAAGTTGTTGATGTGTATGAATCATCATTCCAAGATTGCGTTGAAACAATGGTGAAGGACAAGAAAGAGCAAATGGAGATCATGTTGGGAGTAGAAGACTTCAAGCAGAAACAAGGAAAATTCGGAAATGAATAGCACAAGATGCAATAGACATACTACAACCAAGTGTGATGTCTCATATTGGAAATTCCTACTTTCTTATATTTGAGTATTGAACTTGCTTTTCTACTTTGTATGTGAGTTTGAGAACTTCATTTTTTCTTAAATGTAGTGAATTGGTGGGATTCCTATCAAGTCCTCACACCTCTACTCAAGAAGATCGCCGATTTGCAATCCACATCCTTAGTCTATGTTGCACCACCTCAAATAGTAAGAGAAATTGAAGCACTTTTGAAATTGTAATATTACTCCCACTATACATATACTTGTCTTGATTTGTTATATTAATGTGTGTTAACTACTTGACTTTTTGCCATATTCTAA
Organism: Posidonia australis; assembly: GCA_024699735.1. Taxonomy (NCBI): domain Eukaryota; kingdom Viridiplantae; phylum Streptophyta; class Magnoliopsida; order Alismatales; family Posidoniaceae; genus Posidonia; species Posidonia australis. Next base: position 9,243 of record JAMKQA010012974.1, read on the forward strand.
TAGATTCAAAGTAAAAGGAAGTCAAATTTGGACATCGAAAGACTGTCAAAGCTTGACTTTATCAAGTACAACAAGGCTCTCTATGAAAGACTTCAAGCAACAAGACTATGGAATAACAATGAAGATTTTAATCCTATACGTGTTAATGAACTCAACTATAGTTCTGAATGGATGACGGAAAACTAGGAGCCTGCAATAAGTTTGTTTATGGAGAGGACACGTGAGCACAAGTTGACGAGGCAATGGGAGCATCGGAATCTATGGTCGTTGTACATTCTAGAAGAGCAACCACTCCTCCTTCAACTCTAAGTTGTCCAACAACATGTGAGCATGGACATAGGGACGGACATGGGCATCATAGTGCACATGGATGTGGAGAAAATTCTACTACCATCACCTATTCAAGAAAAGGCAAAAAGCTCATGGAAATCTTTGAAAAAGAACAGTACGATTTCATAAAGGATGAAAAGGAAGAAAAGGACAAGTGTCTTGAATTTGAGGATGAATTTGATGAAGGAATAGAGGATGAAGTGAACGAGGATTTACTTTTAGTTATTGACATTGACTCTTTAGACAATTTGTTATCTTTTATTTGGCCATTGACATTATCGTTTATATTTAGATGTTGGTAAAGTTGTTTTGATTATATTGTTAAAGTTTTAATAACCTTTTAATTATTTCTTACTTTCATAAGTTGTGTTACAATACCAATTAGAGATTATTATTGTCTGAAATTGATTATATATCATTTAATTATATGTATTTATAATATTCCTTAATTTTTTTTTGTTATTAAAAATGATGCCTAGGCATCGCCTAGGCACCCCAGGCCAACACCAGGATGCCTTGACACCTTGAGACGTTTGGGTGGTACCCGTTCTATCTTTTGTATTTATCTTAGACACCATCACAGTGATGCAATCCTGAAAAGGATTAATAGCTCAAAATGCTAAGTACAAAAAAATGTTCCAGAATATCCTGAAGGATTGTTGGTAAGACAGACAGATAATAGCTCCCAGTTAACACAAAAGTGAAGCTCAGAAACTTTAATGGATGGGCTAAACGATTCAAATCTAAAGATAAACAACTAACATTACAACAAAAAGCCCCAATGAAACACATGGACGCATACTTGCATAAACTTAGTAGCAGTAAACCAAAAGAAACAAAGTTTTCTATTTCACAAAAGCTACAGAATCATATCCCATGAAGATATAAAACTTGTGAGTAAATTCACCTCCAAATATGCAGGAGTTGCTTTATTGGTTTTCTTTTCATGGCCTTCACTTGAAACTGTTATTGGTTTTACCAGATCATCCACCTTTTGCCGCAGACTAGAGGCTTCGGCATCTATTCTATAAATCAAAGAAAGTTCAAAATTATTAAAAAAAATTAACTGCTAAATCCAATTAAATATAATCTAATCAGGTATTTAGTTGCCCAGTCGTAAAGAGGCTGGAGTGACCAACGTCTAACTGCAGTTATAATCTAAACATGTCACGAGATGGAACGCAATAAATTTTTGTAGTAATTCATTCCAATGATACACAGGGCAAGAAGAAGCACCAGTTTTTTTTTTTTTTTGAGCGATTAAGAAGAAAGGCCATGGGAAATGCTTCAGAAACGCATGTTTTTTTATGCAGAACCACAAATTCAGTATGTAAGGAATTTAACTACACAATTTCATAGCATGACAGCCAAAAGCTACTAAGCACATCATCAAGCATTTCTGTGGAGTCCAAGACTACACAAGATCTTTGACGCACCTAGATATTGGTTTTTGTCATATTCAAATCAGGCAAGAAGGCAAACCTTATTTTGAACGAACAACATGAGGCTGTTGACAGGCCAAAATGCTAGAAGCACACCATAACATCGAACATTTGCTCTTCATATATCAATAATATATGGCCATACTCAAAAGTAAAAGCTCATTTAAAATAATTTAAACCCAAATTTCACCAAAGAAAAAAGTATTGTTAGGTTAGATAATAATATTCTTTTTATTTTTTGTGCTGTTTATCATTGACAATTCAAAGAAAACATATAACACAACATACCAAATTGGGAGTTACACACACACATAAACACACACACACACAGCAAATAGATGCATGAGAAGTTGCAGAATTTATTATCCTTGTTGCTGAGAATATCAGGGTTTCATAAACGCCTAAATAATTCAATTGAAAATGAAAAGGTGAAAAACCATCCATCCAGTATGGCAGTAGACGCAAGAATAAATCATACTAACCTTGCCAAATCAGCACTTACTTTCAGACCTGAAATAGCACCTTGAGCAAACTGAAGCATTTCTTCACGCTTTACCTGATGCAAATATGAATAACAATCAGTTTATCAGGTTAGAGTTATGCAATCTAAACTGCCAACCACAAAGGTCAATAAAATATATGCAACTGAAAAACAGCCAATAGAGAACTTATACATGCATTATCTAAACATAGGCAATTCTAAGAAGTCATTCTGCAGAGTTCTATTGTTTATCTTTAGTATACAGTGCATTTATATAATTTAGTTATATTAGATGATGGTTACTTTTGAGCTCCTGCAAAAAAACAAACAGAAACAACCTAACAAAACAAGAAGTAAAGGAAGATCACTAAATTCTTCTTGAAATTAGAACAGCCTGCAGCAGTATCCCATGATGAGATGTTATGATGCATAAGACTCTAATGATGAGTCAATTAAAATAATACTAAAATGGAGTGTTTTTAGTTACCAGTAGTTCATCCTGAAAACTTGAGAATGATCTTCCCAAGTCCTGTATGCTACTCAAAATTGCATTATGGGCTTCTTTCGCTCCCGTTAAACAAAGTCTACAAGTAATGAACAAGAAACCATGATTTCAGACGTTTCGGACCTTTTTCTATGATTATGATTTTACCAAGTATAAAAAGAATTATAAGGAGAAAGAGGAAAAATTGAAACAAAAAGAACTCAATTCCTAATCTACCACATGCGGTCACACTCACACAGATCCTCACAACTGGTGGAGGGACAGACATCAATGACCCGCAAAAATAAGGCTACAAAGGAAGCCCAAGCCATGGTTCCTGGTAGCACCAGAAGCATGCTGCCAATGCCCAATTAGATACAAAATTTTTCTAAAGTTCATAATCTCAGACTTGTTACACATATTTTAGAAATAATCTTTGTTGTTTTCTTTATAAGTTAATCATTCTACCAACACAAAAATCATTCCCGCAAAATTTAGAAATAAAGTAAGTCAACATGGCAAACAAAGAAGCCACGGTGTCCATGTTTCACCGAGTCTGAATGCAAGCCCTCTGTATCAGTAATTAGTACCAACAAAATAATCAAATTTTACAAATGAAATGGGGATTCCAGGTTTCTTAGAAAACTCAAATTTGTAATTTTAAATAGTTCTCACCTCTCTAATTGCCCAAGTAAGATCCCAAAAACAAGACTATCAAAATATGTTGATTCAGGACAAATTAGACAAGCTAAATTAATAAGATAAATAAATTGCGGCCAAGTACAGATCAAGACAAAGTTTAAGAATATATTATTAATAAAGTTATAGTGGAATTAATTGATAGAAATGCAAAAAAAAAGCTTAACAATTCGGTGTGAACAAAGATGGCACGCATGCATGATGACCTGAGAAATTGTGATGGACATTTGCTGCAGTCATTCACAATTGATAAGTGTGAAGGGAAAAAAGGAGAACTGTGGCCAGAAGAATGGATACCTTCTTCACATGGCCTGATGCAAATCTTGAGTTGTCAGATCATACAGGGTTGGTTTTTATAACAAGTTGGAATGAGTACAGTGGTGCTTCCTGTAGTCTCAACAAGGAAAGGGGTTCTTTCATTCCTAGGGGTGTGAAACTCAGGAAGTAATTTGGGAACCAGAATTCAAGGATAGTCAAGGAAATGAACAGAGTAAAATATGAAGTACTATTAACATATGGCTACCTTAAAAAAGTATTTTAAAGGTGTTGGCAAAAGGTTTTAGGAATATGATCTAATGAGGTAATGGTGTAGGATATAACTTTTAACACTTTTTTAAAGAGAATGAATGATTTTTAGAATAAAGATAAAGTTCAACAATAATGATTTTGTTGTATGAGATGTCGAGTTTGTTCAAAATTTACGGGCTACTAAACGCATTTAGGCATAGAATGCTCGCAACTGGCTACAAGAGTTATTTTGGGGGATTTTTTTTATAGGATTGGGTCAACCCTTGGCCTTCTGGTCCAACTTGGTCTTGGGTTGGGACTGGGCCCAGTTTTTTTTTTTTTAATTACAGGCTACAGCTCAGCTCAACAGGGGCCCGGTCTATGACTTTCATGCCCTACAAGCATGGCTCAGCCAAAGGCCTGGTATTTCATGCAATTATTCGCTAGACAGGGCTGCCCCTAGTCCTCAATTTTTGGGAAATAGACTAGGTCCGTCTGGTCCACTAAAAAATGGATCAGGCTAGGCCTAGGCCAAATCTTTTGAAAATGAGCCTCATGTTGGGCCAGACAGATTGGCAATCCTAAATTTTACAGTGGCAGATGTATAATTCTGCTAAAGAGGTTGCCTCCTTGGTTCCAAAATGGGTCAGGCCAGCCCTAGTTTTCATGTAGGTAATGCTGATCAGATTAGGGTCGCTCTATTGATTGAGAAGATATTCATTACTATTCCTATAGAGAATATGGTTTATATATGTGTATAGAAAGCTGTTCGTTTTTAAATAGCAAGAAAATACTATTAATAAGCTAACAGCTGCAATACTGCAACCATTTGTCCATATGTCGAAAAGAGAGGTTCATGAATTTCTCCTGGTATATGCAAGTATAGAGGTATCACCTGATATTACTTTTAATGCTAGTGAACATCATAAATAACCAAATTTCAATCAGTCAAATGAGAATGATAACATCATAGCGATCATGGTTATTACGGCGCCCCCTAGGCGACACCATGGTGCAAAGGTTCCATACGCCTTGGGTTAAATTAGCCTAATGGTGCCAAATATTGACTCTTGATGACTACAATTTAGTTTTTCTTAATTATTTTTATTTGTTATTTACTATTTGGCTTATAGTTATTATTAAGATTGTTATTACTATTGACTTAGTTATTGTTATTTGTTATTGACTTATTATTATTGCTAAGATTGTTAGTGATTTGGAGGACAATTAACATTTTATTTCTAGTTAGATTGTTATTGTTAATTTTAGAAATTGATATATCAATTTATTAGTGCATTATAAATTCTAAATATATTTTAAAAAAATCCAAAAAACATGTAAAAATTATATTTTCATTACCATCTAGGTGTTCAAGCACCCAAGGCACCTTTGCCCACCACCATGGCGCCTTGGCGCTATGATAAGTATGACAGCAATTTTTATTGGACCAAAGAAAAATATACGAGTAGGAACCTAGCCTGAATAACTTATGAAATATAAAAGAAAACATAAAAGTTTGAGTTCAACATGTAGACAAGAAATACAGAGGAAAATTCATAACATGAATAATATTGAGCTGGCAATCTAACCCAAAAATTTCGAGAAACAGAGAAACTTCCTCCTCATTTGGTGGTTCAAGAATCTATATCACAGAAAAGCAGAGAAGAATTAACCTGCAGTTATTTGATGGCAGAAATATAAAGAAAGTGTGAAACAAATTTACCAGAAAATGCTAGAATTTAAGCAGACACAATTTTATTTTACATATGAAGGAGGCTGCTTGAACAAACAATCACATTAGCTGCTTATTTTTTTCCCCTATAGAAACCAATTGCTATAGAGCAATTGGCCAACCTTGCAAAAATGTGTTGCAACTAGCAAGGTCCCGAATTCAAACCCAGGTGGTGTAGATATTTGTGGATTTATGAGTACCAACCCCACCAGCTAAGCTACAGAATTTAAAAAAATCCCTATAGATAGAATTGTCATAACCCCTTTTCTTGCAATCTGATTATGATAACTCCTTTATCTAAATGTCTCAAATTTATATTTTAGATGCCAAAATTAAACACTTTATTGAGCAATAAAAGCAATACTCTGATTAGTGTATAACTATGGTATATAATGACCATGAAATGGACAAGAACATGATACCTTTTGATTTTGATATACAAGTTAAAATAGATAAACTTGGGTCAAACCGGCATTTTCGATGTAAGCCTCAATCATCTTCATTATCAGCATTGAAATATTAAGTTCTATAGTTAACTAAGGAGAAAGTATAAGAATTACTGGGTCAAAAAGGAGGAAACATTAAGAGTTTAGGGTACCTACAAATATAAATAGTAAGGTAACCTCAACAAGAAAAACTCACCATAGATAATGTTAAGCCTTCAAGGGCTTGACTATGAAGAAAGACATCCCAGAAGTTCATGCGTTCACGCCCCGAATCAGAATCGAAATATAAAACCTGTTCATCAAGCAAAATCAACATGTAACAACAATTCCATTAATAGGACTGTTTCTGTCTCTCTTTTTAATTGGAAGATAAATTTTGCATGAGGAAGGGGAAGCTCATCAAATGAGAAGTTTATGCAAGCCATATCATCTAATGGGTTGGCAATTGCATAAGGGGATGTGTTGCTTGCTAAGAAGTAGGGATACAAATATTGTGCTCCTACCAATATGACATAATTGCATAAGCAAGGGATATGTTGCTTTCTAAAAGGGGCAATCCTAGTACACAAGGCCTCCATCAATATGGGGTGATGTGGGCCTATTTGCCTGACAAGTCCAGAACCTGACTCGTCCATAACCCAACTCATTGGGCCAAAGCCCAGTTCAACCCATCAAGCAAAACATTCCAACCACCACCACCACCTGACTATAAGTATCCCCTATCACAAGATTCAATATATGCATTAACTCTCTTAACCATCCAAAAACCAGATTTTGGTTCTCAACCTCAAACAGACTTATCGGCAAGGATACGACCAATCAATCACCATCTACTGACATTCTCTCTCTTTCTCTCTTAGTAGACACAACTTATATCTTTCCAAACGATGCGATACATTGCAATTCCACCTCCCATGTTGGAAACATGTTTACTAGCAACCTTTGTAACTCACCTAAAAGTTGATGAGTCGAGTCCCACGGTCAGCACCTCCATTCAAGCCATAAAGGAACGATTACACACATGGAAGACTGAATCATACAAATCCAGAAAGGCAAAAGTAACATCACCAACACGAAGCACTTCCCTTTTTCTAAGACTATCCGCGCCAAACCTCTACCTACTGCTTCAAGATGTCCTACTTGAAGTTGCATGATGGAACCATCAACCCCATGGACCATGTGCGGGCTTTCTCATATATCCTAGAAGTCCAACAAGCCCTTAATGCCCCCTACTTCCTATAATCATCCGTACTACATTTCAGTGTTCCGTAGGTAGTTCTTTAACCTACCTCAATCCGCAATCTCTTCCTTTTAAGACCTCTCCTATGCATTTTGCTCCCAATCTGTTAGCAATCATAAGAGGGAGATGACCTTCGACTACCTCCTGACTATTGTCCAATGTTCAAGGAATGGGTTGCATAACTACATGCCTAATCAAGTCAAGGCCTTTGCCACCTTCAAGGCCAACTTCCTTAAGTCTAAGCTCTCCAGATTATACAATCTCGATAAGGTTCGAATGTTAGTGATCTCCTACATTAGTAGGTCATATAAGTCATTTTTGGAAGCCTACAGCCAAGAAGGAGAGCTCATCCACTCGAAAACAATACATATAGGAATTTTACTACGCCTGTCCAGCAACATCAAATCCCAAACGACAAAAGTTAGTCAAAGAAATTAGCTTTAACAGCTGAGACCTTGAGGGGATGGTCCTGCCACCTGATGATGCTCTTATCGTTTCAGCTTCACGATAGCTCCTGAGGTACCTTATATTAGGACTCTATCCGAAAGATGGATCTCAACCTTAATGACCTAAAGCCTATGAAGACTCACCTAATTGACTCCAACACTCACGTGACTAAGTTTGTGGTTGCCAAATTCCCTAATTGCAACAACATGATTATCAAGCGACGCTCTCTTAATAAGCTCAAAGTCACGACATCCACTTCTCACCTTGACCTCGAATACCCTACCCATAATGGTGATTAAGCAATCACCAAACAATGACATGTCGGCTCCCTCAAGGCAAAGAAGAAAGAGGCCCTCTCCTTGTCCATCGAGCTAATCAAGGGCCCTAAGCCTATAAAAGCATGGAGGTAACAGGCAATGGCCAAGCCACAGTGCGACGGATACTGATACGTAGTGATCGATCGACCTAATGGGTTTCCACTCATGCATCATCATTCACTTTTGCTAGAAGAAACAAAAAACGAGATTTGAGGTGACAAAAGAAATGGAACCACCCCACCAAGAAATAGCAAGCAACGGCCAAGGAAGTAGATAGGTCGTTGCTCATCCAGTTTATTCGTAAGGAACTGGCTAGCTAATGTTGCTCGTGTTCATAAAGCTAACAACAGATGACACATATGTGTAGATTACATTGACTTAAACAAACATCATCCCAAAGAACAACTTCCCTCTTTCCAACATCGACCAACTGATTGACAATGCATATGACAATAAGCTCCTTAGCCTAATAGACGTTTTCTTAGGCTATAACCAGACCTAGTGGGTGTCAACCCATGCATCATCATTCACCTTTGAAAGAAGAAATGAATGAAAAGATTGATGCAGCAAAAGAGATGAAGCCAACCCACCAACAAGTAGCAAGTAATGGCCGAGGAGGTGGACAGGTCATTATTTATCAAGTTTATTCGTAAGGTCTTGTACTTGAACAGGCAAGATAATGTTATTCTTGTTCAGAAGGCTAACGGCAAATGACACATGTGTGCAGATTACATCAACTTAAACAAACATTATCCTAAAGATAACTTCCCTCTTTTTAACATCGACCAACTAGTTTGACAATGCATGTGACAATAAGTTTCTCAGTCTGATGAACACTTTCTCAGGTTACAACTAGACCCTTATGAATCACCATCTCAAGGAGAAGACATCATTCATCACCAACCTGTTAGAATTATTCTAGTATGGAGACTGTTTAAGTCTTCACAAGTGTATGTATCCTTATTGGGCCTATTGGGTCTGATAAGTCTTTGGGGTGATTTGTGCCCTAATGTTGCACTATAAATAAGTGCTGTAACCTTGTAACAGAGTGTGAGAAAACTAGTGAAACCACCAGAAGACGCCCG
>JAMKQA010012975.1:0-13426 GCA_024699735.1 Posidonia australis
TTTATTAAGATGAATTCAGCTTGGATGAGGTATACAATCTCATTGCAGTCAACCCTATGAAATTGAAGGGTTTAAATTGATCAGTTTATCCAAGTTCTACCCCATTCCAGTTATTAAATTCAGCAAGTTGCTTTCACGTCCAGGGGATGTGAAATTGAAGTTGACCTTCAACGGAGAACCATGCTCACCTTTCTCAATTTGCATGCTTCAACAAAACCAAGGCCCAATGTCAACTTTTACTTACTAGCTCAAGACAAATGACAGGTATCAAATCATAGCAAATCCATATTCTAATTGTAATCTCTCTGGATCTTGTGCTCTTTAGTTTGCAATCTCCATGACAATTTTACATGGGTCTTATTGTGTACACTCTATTGTACCAGATTGAGTGCAGGGTCATGTGGAACAAGTCGTACCTGACAAGTTTTCACAAGGTAACCAAGCAACTTTGTTTTTGTAAATTGTGAATCAAAATCTTGATACAACTTAAAATATGTAGATTGAGATGCCAATTGACAGTGCGATAGAGACTTTGCTGAGGTTGAAAATTGTTAATGAGGCTTCTTTTCAAGAAACTCTGAAACTAGAAGCACTTCCATGTTTGAAAGCATGTGATGTGCTTAAACATCAGTGGGACAAGTTGCTACAATGGAAGGAATGATGCAGTAATCATGGTTTTTATAGGCAATCTGAAAGTTATTTCACTTGGTTATTTATGTACCACAAATTAATCATGGTGGCCCTACTTTGTTAATTGGCTTATTACTTCTCTTATCTTTGTTTTCTGATGGCATGCTATTTGATAGCTTCTTATGTTTTTTGTCATGGAACTTATGATGTGTGTGTTCACAATTTGTATAATGATCTTAACAACACTATTAATGTTTAGCTTACCAAAAACACAATATTTTTGTGTGAAACTTCTGGATACTTTGTATTCATCAATATCAAATTATTTAATTTTATTTCCTACTTTAAGCTAATCATATGAAAGCTAGAGAATTGATCAACTCATTCGTAGTCTTTGCAGGCTTGATGAAAAGGAAGTCTCATTGAAATTTAAGGTGTTCACAGTACAAAGGAAATGAAATGAAGGAAAGATACATTGATATTGAAGTAAATTGGAAGTTAAATCTCCAACATGCAAACATATGTACAGGAAATTAAATATTGAACCTTATGATTGTGTGACATCTCGGCCTGATTATCCATTTTTAATTGTAAATTATGTAATTAATTGTAATATCGTATAATTATTTTATTCATAGATAATCTGTTGCTTCTTGGATATGTGAGTTTATGGTTGGCTTTCTGTGCACCTCCTTGTGATTTGGGACCAATGTGAAGTCCAATTTGAAGATGTACAGTCGTCTCGATTTGCATGCTCGTTCCTTCCTCTTTTCTTTCTTTCTTTTTCTCCTTCCCTCACTCACGAGCTCACCTCACCCTGTCTTCTTCCTCTACTTCCCCTACCAGCCCGTGCCACCAAGGACGTTGGCCCGTGCCTTTCTGTCTTCTCCGACGTGATGGGCGGCCGACGTGACGTGGGAGGAGGAGGAGATAAAGAGAGGTGGAGATGAGTGGATGAGGAAGACAGTGATGCGAGGGAAAAGAAGGAGAGGAAGAGCGACGCGCGCAGCTGAAGGTGTGGTCCACCAGAGAAGGAAGCTTCGCCGGGGCTGCGTTGGAGTGCGGGGAGGCTCGTCGGAGAGGTACGCGACCCCTTCTTCCCCCCTGTTTTGCATTATGTTGAAAATGAGTTAATTGCATGAAAATGATGAAAAATGCATGTAAAATCATAGAAAAATAAGAGAATTGGTGAGAATGAGCTGAATAGCATGAAAACATAGATATCATGCGGTTAGAATGGAAATTTGTAGGAATATACAAGATTTAGGGATGAAGGCTACAGTAGCCGTTTTGAGTCTCATCCGTTTGTGATTTTCATGTGGATTGTGTGATTAATGAAATCATGAATGGTTTGAGGGGTTTTGAAGTAGACTCAAGGGTCTACACCCCATGATTTATTGGTAATTTGTGATGTGTGTTTGGGGGGTCCGATCGAGGCTTCCACTTCTAGTGATTTCGTCAACCAAAACAAGGGAATGCCCTAGTTGCGGGAAATTCGGTATGCCGAATTGAATTTAGTATACTTAATACCTGTCAGATTAAGCTGGGATACCTAGTTTCGGTAGACCGAAATCACCCGATCGACCGAATTAGGGATTTTCGGTATACCGAAAATATTCGGTGTATCGAACCAGGAATTTTTGGTATACCGAACCTGAAATTCGGTCTACCGATTTTGCTCTGGCCCTGATATATATAAATGAGATTATAAAATGAAAAGAAAGGGGTTTTAAATGGACAATAAGCATGTGTTAATGATGTTTTCCCCATGTAAATGGCATGGAGGAATATGGAACCCAAATAAATGGATTTAGGCATGGTTTTGGGTTTTAGACCCTATAAATGAATAAAATGGTTGATTGTGTGTGGTTTTGGGCATGAGTCACAATTTATAATTTTTAAAGCATGATTTAAAATAAATTGAGTTGGGACCCCAGTGGAGGGTCAGGTGTTGCATGGAAATGGATTCCTGCAAAGAAAAAGGATAAAAATGGAAAAGGTTTTGAAAAGGAAAGCTTAAAGAGCTTTGCAAATGAAACACTAATAATGTTTTAAAGAACCACGGGGGTTGGTGTCGACAACATGGTGGGAGTATGAGACTCCAATGAAGCTAGTTGCCAGATACGACTGTGGTTGCTGAGCTTGAGACGGTGTAGGCTGAGCCTGGGTCGTTGAACCTAATTGTTCAGGTCATCAAGCTCGTGACGATGTAGGCTGAGTCTAGGTTATTGAACCTAGTTGTTCAGATCACCGATAGTGTAGGCTGAGCCTGGGTCGTTGAACCTAGTTGTTCGGGTCACCGATGGGACGTCAGACAAAGACGTATCCTTGTATATATATGAAAGAGATTGAGGCTGGTTGGCCAGGGCGGTGGCATCCCGCACGGGGAATTTCACAACGGCAGTGCAGGGAGGTAGGGGAAATGATGTCTTCGCCTATTGCTTGTGTGTCTGATTACCCTGATCAAGGTAACATCAGTAAAGAAAAGTGGAAATGAATAAGAAAAGAATGTGATTTTGAGAAATAAAAAGAAATGTGGTTTGGCTAGGATTGGACTTATGAATGGTTCTAAAATCCTGGAATGAAATAATGATCGTGCTTTAACCAATTCCCAGTATGTGTTTGTGATTTGGTTTTGAGCCCTGGAAGCATTATGTTTTAGGCTGGATCTAGTCCGAAATGTAGATTTCTCAAAGTATGAGAAATGTTTTGAAAAGGATAAAAAGAAGGTAACCTTGGGAACAGATTCTAGAAATTTTAAAAGAAAGGACAAGAATGTTTTAAATTGGATCTTCAAAGGAAACCAAGTTTTATAAATTAAAAGTTGAGTTTTTGGCTTTTCACTGGATTTTTGTTGTTTGTATGTTTGGGACGCGTATTGGGTGACTTAGATGTTATTCACGCGTGCTTGTTTGGTTTTTTGGTGCAGATTGAGTACAATTGAGTTCCGGTGCCGGAGTCGGAACTTCTAGTCGCACATTGTTTCCTGGAGGTGAGTCTTAGCTACAGTTATTTCATTTTACTGTAATTAGTGTAATTTTACTTATGATACTATAATTTAGGTAACGTGCTTGGATTCGAGGCGTTACAGGTTGACTCTTTAATGGTAATTTGGAAGTTTTCAAAAGGATACATTGATATTGTCCATGGAAGTCTTAGAAAACAAGGGTGAATTTGTAAGAAGAAACACTAATGAAGTCTGAAAAGGAGTTTGTAATTTTCGTGAAGGGAAGGTTTGTAAAGAAACATCAAAAACTTGTAAAACATAATGCTCAGTCATCTAGCAAATCCTTTTCTTATAATATGTATTTTAAAACCATAATCTTTATTTTCTTTGAAACCACATGCATCTTTGAAATAACTTTATGCATTTTTGGAAAGCCAAACCACGATTAAAATCAACACAAAATCATAGCACACATATAGCATAAAAACCTGTTGTGTCATTCTGACCATAGGCAATCGACCAGTCCAAGTAGTCGTTGGGGACTTGAATCCTAGTCTTTATTGCACTGTTGTAGAGAACCACCCCATGTAAGAGTCCATCTATCCTGGGAATTCAGTTCTCAATGTCTATATATAACTACATGAGATACGTCCATCGACGTTTCTTGGTGCTCAAGCTATCCCAAGGACTTTTAACACCGGACCCTATTAGCATTGCACTCGGGTTCCCTATAGATCTGAACCTCGACCCTGTAGCGCATCCTAGCCTAAGGTACTCTAACTCCAGACTCTTTTAACACCGTGCTTAGGGGACTCGAACTCCTGATTACATTGGGAAAAACTTAGCAACCACGACCTTAGACTCACACCCAACCTTTCAACGGTATCAAACACCCCTGGTCCATCGATACGATACTACAACTACGTGATTCCATCCAAAAATCATGAAAAACTCTTTTTAAAACCACGAGACCAATCTGCAATGGTGATTTGCAGACCTGGTCAATGTTGTTGGTGATCTGCAAGTTTGGTTCGTGAGACCAATCCACAACTTATCTCCTTACAAACAGACAAGAACTAGAAAATAGCACCACCTAAATTTGTCGTCTTTGGAAACTAGGAGCGAATGTACCACAGGCAATCAAATATTCTACAAAATATACCACAACAAAGAACTCGAACTAATCTACTATTTAAGATAAAAATCATAAGAATCCGTTGTACGTAGCTTGAGATACAAAAATCTAAACGGAAAAAGCTTAAACGTGGAAACAGTAACCTCATCATCGAAAAATCACCATAAATAATTCTAAAAATTTCCAAAAACTACCAAATCTCTATCATACCACTAATCATGCTAATTTACACATTTCTACTATTTGATGCAAAATAGGAAAGAGAAAAAGTGGGTAGATGCTTACTCTATACTGCATGCTTCCATTCTTCTTCCTCGTGACTTTTGTTTCTCGACTTATCCCCTCCTCTCTCTCTTTCTTAAACTCTGATTCTCTTTCCTCTTTCTCTCTCTCTCTCTATATATCTTGCTGTCTTTCTTTCACCAAACAGTAGTCCACTCCTTTTATTAACCATCCGTTGTCGACAATACTTTGGGAAATATGGGCTAAGAATCGCAAGACATGGCAAGAATCCTAGTTTCTTTTCATCCAAAGGAGAAAGAGGGATGCTTGCTATTGTTGAGAGAGAATGGTTAGGTTCTGATAAATGGGATGCAACTAATATAAACCAACTATAAGTAATTCAGTTGGCTAAATGTTGTGGTTATATGATTTTGAATCCGAATTCAAATTTCACTGGGAACAAGTTTGGTGTTAATATCATCGGAAATCAACTCCAAATTTACTACTTCATAAAAAAATTTATTATCCATGCAAGGGACAAATTGTGCATTTCACATGGATGAACAATGATTCAGGATTAATACATCTGCAATTGCCAAACAAGCTTCAATTGGAGGTTTGTAAAGCTGAATCATACAACTCCGAATTTAAAAAATGGCTTTTTGCAAGAAGTGTTTTTAAAAAAAAAACGTGTTTCTAAATGCAACCTAATAGATCCATGGCTTCCTCCAATCGAGCTATCTTACATTGTACATTGTAACCGTGTAAAGTGATGAACATCACATTAACGAGATACATCAATTCTCTAAACGTTGGAGGGTTGCCTGTCTTACCCATATCACAACAAATTACCAATATCACGGTATATGTTTGGGGCAGTGACATGCCCAACAGAAGTGACCCAGTCAACTAGGGCAACCCTCCATGCCATTAGTGTTGCAAGGCCCACATATTTCACCTCACATTGTCTGTACTCATATCCACCGAAAAAATCTCCTGGTAGTAAGTAAGGATACTGTTTTGCTGGGAGAGAAGATGTCATAGATGCTGTGGCATGAAGGTACAAAGATCAGCATTAAATTCTAAAGATTCACCATGTATGTATGAATGAATGCCAAGTTGCCAACTATTCAGGTTGGAGTTTTTCTCTGCAACATGTGATTTCTACGTTAGGAAGAGGAAAGGGCCATGACACTGGTTTCTACATTAGTTTAGAAAGATGTTTCCCATGTAAGATTTTGCTAAATACAGAGATGTTTCAGAAAAAAAAAACCCAGAAAGTTAGCATATGTTAAAAAGTCACCTCAATCTCCATAGATACAACATTAATTTCTTAATCACTCCTCATTATTCCTCCACTCATGACTCCACATTAAATCACACAATGAACATAACACCAAAAAATCCCAACCCCAATAAAATTCAAATTTCTTTGACTTGAATTCCATCCCAAGAAATCCATTGGCTTAACTTCAACTGATCCTTCACGACTTCCAAGTCCAATTCATTCCCCATCAGGAACTCAATCTATAAACAATATATATATATATGACAACAATAACAATTCTCATTAATCAACAGCCCAATCAAAACACTAACCAACAAACAAAAACAAAAGTTTTTTTTTTTTTTTTTTCATTTTCCCTGGAATGGAATATAGATAAAAAGAGACATTAGAGGGGAGTAAAAAATGGGAAGCAAGAGCCAAGGGGAAGCGAGAAAGCAACCCCTCTCCTCCCTTGCCAAGAGATTCATATATGCACGTTCTTCTTCCCTCTCTCTCTCCCCCCCCCCCCACGCCCCCTCGCCCCATTTCTCCTCCACCTCTGATCTACAAAATCCCACTCCTCCTCCCGATCCCCCATCGATTCCTCGGCCCCTCCCACCTCGATCTCGCCTCCCCCATTCTTGTGGTCCCGATCCCGCTCCCGAATGCTCGTCCTCTCTCCCGATCTCCCCTCTCTCTGTAAGTCCCGACCGCCCCGTTCCTCCAGATCTCGATGTTCGTGGATTCTTCTTGATTTGTTTGCAGATTTTTTTTTCTGATTGATTTTTGGGGTTTGTGTGGATTGCAGGCGTGGATTTCTCATAAAATTCGGTGAAATTGGCTCCGCAACGCAGGTCGCAGCGCCACATGGGCGGCCAGGCGCAGCAGAGCAACCCCTCCGCTGCTACGGCGGCGTCGGCGACGGCGTCCATGTATGACGTGGGTCCTGTCGGGGACGCGGGGGACGCCGTCATGGCCAGGTGGCTCCAGTCCGCGGGGCTGCAGCACCTGGCGTCGCCGTTGGCGTCTGCGGATCAGAGGCTTCTGCCGAATCTCCTCGTGCAGGTACTGGTGGTTGGTGTTTTTTTCTCTCTCCACCTTGCTGTTGTTATGGAGTAATTGGGAAAGTTGTGGTCGGGTGTTTGGGATTCTTGTAATGGCATGGTCATATGTGAAGCTTTTATGGCCTAGATCTGGAATCAGTTTCACCACCGATCCTGAATCCAGGCAATGCGGCTTCGAGTTTGTTGCTTTCGGTGAAGGACGATTCTTATAATCTGCATGCACTTGTAGTATAATCGTCTTATGTTTAGTTTGTCGTGGGAAATTTGATGGCTTTTCGATTATCTTGTTTTCTGTTGTTTCTCTCTCTGTCTCTATGTGTGTGTTTGTCACATTATGCACGTGAGAAAGCACTGAGTCTTGCTGATGTTTAGTTTTTTCATTTTTGATTAGACATTTGATAATTGTGGTTTAAGTTGGGTTTTTATTCTATTGCTAGGGCTATGGGGCACAGACTGTTGAGGAGAAGCAGAAGCTATTTAAGCTCATGAGGAACTTGAATTTCAATGGAGAGTCAGGCTCAGAACCATACACACCGACTTCCCAAAGCTTTGGAGGTGCAGGCACAATTGACGGCTTTTATTCACCTGAACTCAGAGGGGAGTTTGGAGCTGGCCTTTTAGATCTTCATGCTATGGATGACACTGAACTTCTTTCAGAGGTATGTTCACTTTAAGATGCTGTTAACTTATTCTAGAATTTCGCCATGCAAATTATCCATTCTGCAAACTTGTAACTTTGTCTATTCTTTGTATTTGGTATTGGTAATTCATAGTCACATTTTCATTCATTGTTTGTGTTGACACAATGTGATTTCCTTAAAATGGTCCCTATGCTTTTAATGCCTTGGTAAACTTATATGTTCCTTTATTTAAATAATGTTACAACTTGCAACATACTTTACGGAAAATGTACAACACTGCTTGTATACATGCCCTCTTTCTTTATTTTCATCTTTATTTAAATGGAGAAGCAATGTATAGATTTTATCATTGTACAACATTGTTGATAAATTAGATGGACCACCACTCTCAAAACCCAAGTAATTAGGTTAGAGATAGTGAATTGAAAATATATATGTTCCTTTGGCCTGCCACATTGACAATATGCAATTATGCATTGCAATGAGATGGAACGATACCATGATAAATTAGATAGACCACCACTCAATAAAATCCAAGCACTTAGGTTAGAGATAGTAGATCAATCCTATATATATATATATATATATATATATATATATATATATATATAGATATATAATATAATATCTTTTGATTGGGCAATGTGGGACCATAATCCCAACAATTGTCTTGTAGATCAACTAGTTTGTTGACTATTTTGTTTCTTAACATACTTTCTTTTCATACTATTTGACATTGCATCCTTTTGGTTGACAAACAATGGAGGCCCTTCTATACCTATTCTTGTTATTTTTCTTGTTTTTTCACCTGTTTTGTAAATGTTTTAATAAGCAAATAGTGTTTATATCATGGTTATCAAGGTTCCCAAAAGGTAAGCTTGGGCACCCAAGGGATTGCCTAGGTGCCATAAATAAATTAAATAAAAAAGAAATTTCAGATTTTCCCTTTACATATTATATTATTATATGCAATTATGCAATGATATATTCATTCTAAACACAACTAAACATTAAGACACTTTACTATACAAAAAAAATAGAAATTTAAATAAATATATGACAGAGATTTGAAAAAAATAGTATATGCAGCTTGCTTTTATTGGCTTGGTGCCTAGGCATTACTTAGGTGGATGTCTTGATAAATATGTTTACAATAATTTAGCCTTAAAAAATTCATTATAAGATGTTGATTGGCACAAAAGATTGGCCGTAGGCATTCACTTCCTAAAATTTTAAATGAATGAATGCAAGGATACATCTATTGTTTTCTACAATTCTCTCCTGCAAATAAAATAAAAAATGCTGGATTGGTAACCAGCCAAATACAAGAACATGCCTAATTTTGGAAATATGCCACATGTTTTGGAAAACTAAGATTATAAGAGTACAGACAACCAAATTTTCAGAAAACAAACTGCCATTAAGTAGACACCTAGTTGTCTGAAATTGTCACTAATAGGAGCACTATCATGTGGCTGAATTCCTCCTGATGATGCATGCATCTTAGATGGGAACAAAGACTCTCAAATCACTGTATAGCCAGTTTATTTCACAATTTTTGGAGTTGGTATTTCAAATCAGAGAAATCACTATATATTTACTTCTGCAGTTGGTCTTATTTTATTTGTATATAAATACAGTTGAATATTATATATATATATGTATTTATATATTTTTCTCTTTTCTTTAAATGATATTGCCAATAGATGGTTTCTGGTATAAAACAAGGTAATACTTTTGTTCTACTGCCTTTACAGAATGTCATATCAGAACCCTTTGAGACATCTCCTTTCATGCCTGTTGGTGGGTTAGACAATGACTTCGATGCAATCACCGGCAGGCAGCAAAAGGGGCAAGCAGATACAATTACCAGGTCTGCGGCTAATGAAAAAGAGCCCTCTGCAAAGGAGAGCAATGTAGCAAAGATAAAAGTTGTGGTATGTTGAAGATACTCATCGCTCTAAGCTGATAAGTAACATGGTGAAAAAATATCACATCTTTCTTCATCTTCTTATTGGTATAGATAAGATAGCTTATGTTCTATTGATTTCAGTGAATATCTTATCTCTTCTTTCTATGTAAACTGTTTGATAGACTTCTGTTGGATCAACCTTTAATCTTTCACAGACAACTTCTGGACACAACATTTAGTTGTATTCAAGAAATACTCCATGCCGGTGCCATGTAAACAACTCATAGTCCATGTTGGTGGAGAGTGTTAAATCTCTATGTTTTGTAGCTTCAAATGTCTCATTAACTTCCAAATTTCCCTATGTTTTAGTATTCTGATGACATAGTTCATGATATTTAGAATGTTATTCTCTGAAATCTATCGACTAATTCTCGATCTTTTTAAAATTTTAAAGTGCCTTGATTCGTAATTGTATATACATCATATTTTCTTATTATGTTTAAACTATGAACTGAAGACATAGTAATTGTATTTTCATATTTTCATAATCGTATTATTACTTACTTTAACCTATTGTAGAGTACCAAATTCAAAATCAAAGTGCTTAATCGACTTTCTTGTTTTACTATGTTTCTACCAATATTCACCAATGTCCGACACACTTCTTGTATTGGAAGGACCGAAGTCCAACACGAAATTGAGGATTGGAACCATGATTTTGAATACATACAAATGATTGAATGTAGAACACTAGAACTGAGTAACAGGGCAGGTTTTTTTTGGTTAAAGTAAAAAATATTTATGAGCTATTAGTATTTCAACTATTTTTATGAATATAGAACCAAAGTTAAAAGGCCATTATATATGTGTAAAGACTAAAGAATGTCGTGAGGGTTCTCACCATTATTTTGGTACTTCCTGAATTTTGGTACTTCCTGAATTGTAAATTTGGCATACATAATAACTTTCTTTTTCTGATCATTTTCAAAAACAGGTTCGTAAAAGACCCCTTAACAAGAAGGAGATTTCTCGAAAGGAAGATGATATTGTTAAAGTACATGACAATGCATACTTAACGGTCCATGAGCCTAAGCTAAAGGTTAAGTTCTTTTTTTCTTGCTAACCATCTTTTATAAAGATTTATATGTATCTTCTTTAAAATAATTATTTCTTTAAAGTGTTCTAAAACCGAGCTCTTGATCTTATTGATTCTTGTATGCAATGCTTATCATGCAAATCTTGATACTAGTGTTGCAAATTGTTGAAGCTATTGTTAATTTTGTTCATACATTTGGTCCTTGGTACATATTTTGGAGTTATTAGTTAGATATTGTTACTGTCAAATATCAACATTCTATATATCAATAAGTTAACTCCTACAAGTATATATAAGAGCTGACAATACTTAAATGGAGATGCATGTAAAGATCCATAAGATATAATAACTCTAACACTCCACCTTAAGTTGACCATATATATCATACATGCCCAAGTTGTTTCATAAATCTTTAAAATAACATAAGAGTGAACCCTTAGTAAATATATCAGAGGAAGTGAAGGAGTAGATGTGTAGTCATTCATCACAATATTTTTGACATAGTGGCAGTTTACTTCTATATGCTTAGTGTATTTATAGAATGTTGGATATTTGGATTATTGGTTATGTAGATTGTCATTTGATTATCACAATACCTAGGTATGGGAGATTGATTGGAAAATCTCACATTATTCATGAAGGATCTAAGTCGCATCATCTCACAAGTAATGTGTGTCATGGATCTGTATTCTAATTTTACATTCAATGTAGACATTATATTCTACTTCTTACTTCTCCATATGACTAAATTTGCTCTTATATAAGTGTAATATTTAGATGTAGATTTTCTATCTCGTTATGAATATGTTTCAATGTTGTAATGTCCATGATTCTCATAGATAAGGCTTTTTCCTTGTGAATTCTGAACATATGCTAGCACCCTAAGTGCTCACTTCTAGTGAACTGTTATAGGCTTTTGTATGAAGTGATTGAGTAACTCCACTGCTTATGAAACATTAGCTTGTGTAATACAAAAAATCTCAACTAGCCTTTTATATCTTCCCATATCATCAAAAAATTCACATGAATCATCCTTAAAGTATGGTTAGTAGTCAGGTTTGCATCCCAATAATCTTGTTTCGTACAATAAGTATGACTAAATTTCTCAAATCATGTCTTAGGACTTGTTTGAATCCATAAATAGCTTTGTATGTTGGAGGTTGGTTTTTAAACACTTGTTTTGTTAGATCGTCGTAGAGGAAGGCATTCTTAACATCCAATTGATGTATACTCTAAGACTCATTCATCGCGATGGAAAATTGAATTGGGATGGAATTGAGTATAGCCATTGGAGAACGTCTTACCATAATTTACACTAAGTGTCTGAGTGAATCTTTTTGCAACCAATCAAGTTTTGTACCTATTTACAGAGTCATTTGGTTTGTACTTGATGGTATAGACCCATTGACACCTAATAGTAGTTGTATTTGCTTGTAGAGAAACTAGCTACCACGTTTCTCTAGGTACCCATGCATTTATTTTCTCAACCATTGTAACCTTCTAGTGTGGTACTTGCATAGTTTTTATATAATTCTTGGGAGTAGACTCAAAGTTAAGAGACAAAGCAAACTGATGGTACATGGGGTGTACGTGATTATATGAAATAAAAGTTAAAATAGGTTGAACAATGACATGTCTTTTACCTTTACGTAAGGCAATTGGAAGATCAAAATCAGGAGGTGGTGGAGATAGATCAATAGACATGGGTGGCATAGTTGGGGCCATGGTTCGTAACGTCGAGATGTGTCGGTGAAATTTCGCTGACACATGTCGGGATCTAAAATAGGCGAAACGACATACGAAGGAATATCTCCGTTTACTGTATGTTCGTGAGTATGTTGGTGGCATGTCGTGCGTGTCGTGTGTGTCGAGAGAAAGACGGAAATTTCAACACTGTAAAAACACATGTCGATTGACATTTACCTTCAAATATCGACACAGACGGACGAAACGGCAGCTTGTGCCTCCAGCCTCTTCTGCCTGTTCCTGCCTCCACCTGCCTCTGCGGGATCCGTAGGCCTCTGCCTGTCTTGTGCCTTCTGCTTGTTCCGGTGCCTCCTCCCTCAGCCCTCCGCCTGTTCCAGTGTAGGATCCATAGCCTCCCGTGCCCTCCGCAGCCTGTGCGAGCCCTCCGCCCACTCCCGTTTGTGCCCTCCATGCGTCTGCGGGATTCGTCGCAGCGTCCTATGCTCTCCCGCTCCGTACGACAGCTTCCCGTGAAAAGGAAGGGTGCGTGCGTGAAAAAAAGGGTGTGTGTTTTTTATTGCTATGGTTTATCAGTATTTTTACATTAGTTTTATTTTTTTGTTTTTATTTTTAAAGTTATGTTTTATTTATCAGTATTTTATTTATCTGTCTTTATATTCATCTTTTATATTTATCTGTCTTTATTTATCTGATTGCTTTTATATTCATTATCTTTTGTATATCTATATGGTTTCATGTTTTATTTTTATGCTTTTGTATTTTATTTTTTGTTTTTGTTATTTTTTGTATTTTAATGTTAATAACA
>JAMKQA010012976.1:0-22359 GCA_024699735.1 Posidonia australis
AATTTTTTCTATGGTTCCACTTAGAGATGAATTCTCTGTAAGTAGATATCTTGTGATTTGGCTTCTTCCGTGATCACTTCGAAAAGGAATTCACAGAAGGCAGCCAAAAGTTTCACTTTGAATTTGGAATTCGTATTGTGATAAGACAACTGCAGAATGCAAAAATTTTAAGAAGCTGATTTTCTGTATAATTGGATTCTTTAGAGAATTAGCATTAATCACTTCAGGGAAGATGTTCTTGGGAACTCTAAACAATAAAACTTACCGACAGTGCATGCCAAGCTCAATCACTAGATAACAAACACAAATGGAAATCTCGAACTTTAAGTAGAAGAATAAAGCACAGTTGTCAGAGAAACACTGTTAATGTTGTTTCTGAAATAAATAAAACACTAAGTTAAAGTAAAAGCAAGAAAGGATTTGGTCTCCAAGAGGCAACTCAACGATTACAGTGAGTGGTTTTGTATATAGACCTCGCGGTCTTGGTTACATAAAGAAGGCTGCCATTATGGTAGCTGTTACAATGGTAGTAGAGACACAGAATAAGAAGAATCCTATCTCTACAGTGTTGGTTGTTCAGTGCCGCAATTATAACGTTTTTTTTTTTTTGTAAACGGTAAAAAACAAGAATGGCCAACAACAAGTGATAACACTCCAGACTCACACAAAGTGTTCAAACTGTATCAAAAATTAGAAATTAAAAAGTTCGATTAGTAAAACATTAATCCAGATAAAGGACATCATCCTCATTGATCTGATGAGACAGTCGCAGGGCATGAGGAGTATGTTTCATAACACGATCACTTTCCAAAGAAGTCATTACATGCATATTGTCATCTTTTCCAAAGTCGAGAAGTGATCGGCGAAGGAGAAACTCTAAGGGAAGAGAGAGGGTCATATACTGCGTCGGAGGAAGAAGATATCCAACTCTCCGGATCACTAGATCTGTCGACCCCGAGAATCGAAAGGCCACAATGTCTCTTCTTCGGTGGACCGACGAACTTCGAGATGGAGTCGTTGGAACAGAAACAGCATCCGCCAGAGAAAAATCACAGTCCAAGACTCACAAGTATAATCAGGAACCAAAGAAAATTCTCTAGTAGAAAAGAAACTATAATTTCATCCTCCATATCACAATCAGAGTGTTCAGATTCAGGCAAACAAATGCCCTAACCCTAGAACAGCGGATCAGAGAAAAATTTCACCGTAAAGCTCAACATATGCCAACAAATGCCATAAAATGCCAAAAATTCCAGATCTATATGCAAAGGAAGGGGTAAGAAAGTGTTTTAGCTGAAGTTTATACCTTCTAGTAGTTTACCTCGACGAGAGAAGACCAACATCGGCGAGAGGCCGATCCCGACAGCGAGAGGCCGATCCCATCTGCAAGTAGGCAAGGGACCGAACCCGTCGGCAAGACTATGCTCTAACGGAGAGGAGGTGGAGGAGAGGAAAGTCCAAACGAGTAGGCGTAGATCTTCTAGTAGGCGTAGTCTGGTCGGACTGAGGAGAGAAGGAGGGAGAGGCAGACCTGCGAGAGGCAGATCTGGGAGGTAGATCTGAAAGAGGAAGGAGCCATATTTTGTTCCTTGCTGCTCCGAGGGGAGGCGTAGCACGGAGGAAGAGGGAAATCTGGGAGAGGCAGATCTGGCCCTCTTTCTCCCTTGTCGATCACCTTGCAGATCTGGGAGGTAGTTCTGGGAGAGGGAGGAGCCATATTCTGTTCCTTGCTGGTCAGAGGGGAGGCGTAGCACGGAGGAAGAGAGGCAGATATGGGAGAGGCAGATCTAGAAGGCAAATCAGGGAGAGGAAGGAGCCATATTCTGTTCCTTGCAGCACAGAGGAAGAGAGGCAGATCTACGAGAGGCAGATCTGGGAGGTAGATCTGGGAGAGGATGGAGCTATATTCCGTTCCTTGCTGCTCTTTCTCCCTTGTCGATCACCTTGCAAATCTGGGAGAGGCAGATCTGGGAGAGGGAGGAGCCATATTCTGTTCCTTGCAGCACGGAGGGGAGGCGTAGCACGGAGGAAGAGAGGCTGATCCTAGAATCTCCAACTTTTGGCCATCTTCTCATGCACCGGCAACCCCTATCGGACCTCCTCCGGCCACCAGCGACATCTCCTGCACCCAACCCCAAGAAAGATAATTGTTGCTTTTACATGTTGTGTAGGTTCAGGTCAATGTATGAGAGAGAGAGAGAGAGAGAGAGTGTGTGTGTGTGTGTGTGTGTGTGGGTGTGTACAGAAAAATGTGTTTGTGTACACATATAAGTATTTGGATAGTCTGTTGCGTGGGTGATGGGATTGGTGGCCGGCGCAACGTAGGAGGAGGAGGAGATAAAGAGAGAGGAGGAAATAGACGGGAGGAAGCCAAGAGAGAAAGAGGGAGTGAAAGGGCGGTGTGCGAGCCGAAGGAGGATAGTTTTGTCCGCAAGGATCGTCGATGGAAAAAGCTTCGCCGGGTAGTGGGGAAGCTTAGCTAGAGTGCGAGGGAGGTCGTCGGAGTGCCACCTGAGGTATACGACCCCTCTTCCTCTCTCATTTTACATTCTTTAGCTTAATGTGTTAAATGCATGTAAAATCACAAAAAATTAGTAGGAAGGATGAGAATATGATGGATAGCATGAATACATAGAAATCATGCTAGGATTGTATGGATTTCATGCATTTTGGTTGAAAATGGAATGTATGCTACAGTAGTTGCATATGAGTTCCATACCTTTATGATTTTCATATGGATAGCATGATGAATGAAATGATAAATGGTTTGAGGGGTTCTGAAGTAGACTTAAGGGTCTACACCCTATGTTTTGTTCGTGTTTTATGATGTATGTTTATGGGGTCCGTCGGAGGACCCCATTCCCAGCGAAATGTTTGGATTGAGACTGGGTTTGGTATACCGATTTCCAGTCGGTTTGCAGCCAGGCCCCTAGCTTCAGTAGACTAAGTTTCGATCGACCCAAACAGAGAGTTTTGGTATACCGAAAGGATTCAGTATACCGATCCTGATTTCAATCTACCGATTTTATCCCCAGGCCCATATGAAAAAATATGTATGGAAAACAGAAATAAATGATTTTAAAGAGATAATGAGTATTTGTAATTGGTGTTTTCTCTATAAGAATGTCATGGAGAATATGGGATTCAAATAAATGAATTCGAATATGATTTTGGACTTAAAGTCCTAAAAATGGATAAAAGTGGTTAAATGTGTGGTTTAGTGTGGTTTTTGGGCATGAGATCCAATTTGTGATTTTAAATACATGGTTTTGAATGATTTTGAGTTGGGACCTCAATGGAGGGTCATGTGTTGCATGGAAAAAATTCCTACAACAAAAAGATAAGATGAAAATGGTTTTGAAAGGAAAACCTATGAGTTTTGAAAAATGAAATAATAATAATGCATTGTGTAATTACGAGGGTTGGTATCGGCAATATGATAGGAGAATGATACTTTAAGAAAACAATTGTCAAACACGACTGTGATTGCCAGAGTGGGACCACAAGGAATTGATGTTGGTAAATTAATAAAATATCAATTGTCAGCTATGACCGTGGTCACCGAGCTTGAGACGGTGTAGGTTGAGCCTGGGTTGTTCGGTTCACCAATGGGACGTCAAAAAAAAACGTATCCTCATGCATATGAAAAGAAATTGAGGCCAGTTGGCTAGGACGGTGTCCTTCTGCATGGAGAATTTCACCGTGATAATGCAGGGAGGTAGGGGAAATGCTGCCCACATCTACTACTTGTGTGCCTAGTTACCCTTGATCAAGGTAACATCAATAAGAAAAGTGGAAATTAACAAGAAAAGTGTGTGGATTTATGAAATGAAAAAATGTGATTTGACTAGGATTAGACTTGTGTTTGGTCCTGAAATCCTAGAAATAAATAAAAATTGTGGTTGTAACCAGTTACCAATCAATGTCTGTGATTTTAGTTTTGAGCCCTGTGAGGCATTGTGTTTTAGGCTAGATCTGGTCATGAATACGGATTTCTCGAGATATGAGAATGGTTTTAAAAATGCATAAAAAGAAAGAAATATGAGTTTTGAAAAGAGCATGGTTTTGGGAATAGATTCCCAATGATTTTTTCAAGGATAAGGAAATGATATTTTAAAATGGATTTTCAAAAGAAAACCATGTTTTGTAAATTAAATGCTATTTCTTGGTGATTTTCGCCAAGTTCTGTAGTATGTGTGTGTGGGGCGCGTACTGGGTGACTTAGACGTCACTCACGCATGCTTTGTTTGGTTTTTAGGTGTAGGTTGGAGTGTAGTCTAGTTCCGATGCCTAAGTAGGAGCTACTTGCTGCACATCGTTTCTTATAGATGAGCCTAAATTACAGTTATTTAATTATTATAGTAATTAGTGTAATTTTCTTATGGTACTGTGATTCAGGTAATGTGCCCTGGTCGGGGCGTTACAAGCATCAACCGCCTCTACCAAATCCGACCATCTAATACCGTAAACAATACATTAAAAATTTCATATAAGATTCATGCAATTTACTGAATAAACATTATACAAAAATGATCATCATATCAAAATTACTTGATGATACTTACAAGCACAAGTGCAACGACAATGCTCAACAAGAAAGCCACGACGAACCTGAATTGAAACTAAGTTGTTAGTTTTCTATATTATCTTAATTAGTTGATATACATCAAAATTAAATAACTAATCAATATTTCACTATCAATATAGAATACAAGTGCAAAAGGAGTTTACAAAGTAAATTACAGAAGATATTTACCAAAATAACAATAAGATCTCCTTAATCTTCGTCACTATAGTCAGTACTTTCTTCTTCTTCATTTTCATCATCTTCATTGTCATCTTCTATAAACGTTCTTTCTTCATCCTCAACTTTCTACAACATTGAATTTGATGGAATTATAGAGATTTTATCTAGAGCATGGTCTACAACTATCGGTTGTGGAGGCTCGTAGTTAGGTTGATACAAGTCATCAAACTCGTCATTCGTAGCATCACCGGCCATAAGAATGTAGACACGTACTCTGATCTTCATTTCACTGAAAGATTCATCTTTCTTCCTCTTTCTTGAAACTTAAGGTACATAACAGACTTGATCTGCTAGTGAAGATAACACAAGTGACTCGAATCTCCTCAAGTATTTGGTTGATACAACATCTACAATACCATGTCTAATATCGTATGTGACTCCTTCTTTAGGGTCATACCAATCACAAACGAACAATATTACTTTATTTACACCAATGTTTTCCTACTCGAGGATCTCTTTTAAAATACTATAATAGTCAATATAGTCTTCTCTATAACAAGGTCCCTTCACCATAACTCCTAAATTTTGAGTAGTCAATCCTCCATCGTAATCTTATGTGTGAAATCGATACTCATTTGCGAAGGAAGCTCCATACGACTTTACTTGAAAAATAAGACCATAAGCTAAGTCTTTTAAGAGCTTTTGCTTTGGACTAGGATCAAGTTGGTTTACATGATTTCTAAACTACTTAGGAAATGTGTTCTTGAATAACTCCAAGATATCAAAATCTTTTAGACTAGAACGGTCGACCATTAATTGTTCTTTGAATAGCCTGCACTTAAAATTTTAAACATAAAAAAATAATTTATTATCAAAATATATTGAATAGATATATCGAGAAAGATAGCAAAAAATACTCGACAAAAGGTTCGACTTCATCGCAATTATCAAGAATATATAACTCTACCGTATCTTTTTCTCTCTGGGTGAGTAGACGTTCTTTCCCTTTCTCAAAAGGACAAACACTCGAACAAAAGATAGAAAGTATATCATTTTGTTCTTCAACTCCCTTGTCTTCGTTCCTCTACGCTCAATTATGCATTGTTTCAACCTTTGGTGAGAAATATCGTGAGCAAAAAGTGGCAACCTTTTCGTAGATATAGTGTACACTTATTGAACCTTCCACTCTATTCTTATTCTGAACTTTTCATTTCAAGAAAAACATATACCTATTAAGAAAGTCGAGAAATTAGATAAACGATCTCCAAATAACAAAAAAGAAACAAACTTTCTTTACAATAACATGTACCTCTCGAAAGGATACATCCATCGATATTGCACAGGTCCACCAACTTTGGCATCGTAAGGTAAGTGGATCATGAGATGTTCCATCGAGCCAAAGAAGGTAGGCGGAAATATCTTCTCAGGATTACACAATATGAGAACTATATTTCCCTCGACAATCTCCATGTCTTTCATTGACAATTTGGAGGAGCAAATGGCCTTGAAGAATTTACATAGATATGTAAGTACATCTACAATGGACTTAGACAGCAAACCTCTAAATGCAAGGTTTTCCATAAACACGTGACAATCATGGCTTTTCATTCTCTTGAAAGTATATTTCTTGAGATCAACAATTTTTGATATATTTGATGCATATCCGTCTGGAAATTTCAAGTTGCTGACCCACTCACACACTGCCTTTATCTGATTCTTATCAAGTGTGTACTTTCCCTTTGTCATTTCAGTCTTTCTATTACCATGTTCTATCAAGTTCAAGTCCTTACGATTACAAACCAACTTCAAATCTCTACATACATTCTCTGTGTCTTTTGTCTTGCCTTTGACATCCATTACTGTGTAGAGCACATTGTCAAATACATTCTTCTCGATATACATGACAATTAAATTATGCCTAATTAAAAGCTTAGACCATTACGGTGACTCTCAGAATATGTTAATCTTTGTCCAATTGTGAGTGTTTCCAAATTCTTCTTATGTTTGTGAACCAACATCATGGCCAAAAATGATCTACTCAAACTTTAAAAGTCCATTAAAGACTTACTCTCCCAACAATTTGAGGGGCGAGTTAGACAGTTCGATTTTATTCTTCTTAAAAGCTTGTTTTTGTCTTAGATATGAGAAATCACTTATAGTCCAAAGCAAAGCAACCTTCATATTGAAAGTTTGCCGCTTGCTTGCATCATATGTCTCAACCCTAGTGTCCTAAAGCATCTTCAACTCGTCTACAGGAGGCCTCAAGTACATTTCAATGTGTTTTCTAGGATGACTTGGACTAGGATTAAGCAAAGACAAAAACATGTATGGCTTCTTATTACACATAAAAGTAGATAGATTGCATGGTGTGATCATGACAGGCCAACAAGAACAATCTTTTCCTCTACCATGTGGATTGAATCCATCACAAGAAAGACCAATAATGACATTACAGTTTTCAAAAACAAATGATGGAAAAGACTCCTTCAGGACTTGCCAACACATGGTGTCAGAAGAATGCTCCACATCAAAGTTTTGTGTATGATTTGCATGCCATGTCATATCTTTTGCAGTCTCTCTGCAATAGTATGACCTCTTCAGTCTCGATGTTAGATGGAAATAACGAAGCACCTTTTGTGGTATATGTGTCTTTGAGTCACTTTTGTAACGGGACTCGTGACATTTTAGACACTCTAATTTATCTTTGTGTTCCATATAGTACAAGATATGATGTTTTGAGCAAGCATCAATCTTCACCTCTACCAACTCCATCTTTCTCATCATCTTCTTCGTCTCGTAGTAGTTCTTCGACAATTCATGATTCTCTGGCAACATTTTCTTAATTTTACCTACAATAGCATCAAAACAACTATCTATTATATTGTAGTCGATCTTTAAAGCCAATAACTCAGACACAGCTGATAACTTTGTGTAATTCTTGTAATCTGATCACAATGGCTCCTCTACCTTTCTTAACAAATCAAAAAACTCTTGAGATTCCCCATGTAGCTCTTCATCAGCGACGCATTAAAATCGGGACCTACCACGTCCATCACCAAGTCCGTAATGAGATCCATACTAATAGGAACAACTTTTCCATAGCTTTAAAAGGCCTCTCCGTATTTAAACCAACACTTGTAGTTTTCCACAAATCCTTTCTAAAATAAATGTATTTCAACATTCCTTCTCGATTATTTTTTCAATAGTGCATATTTTTTACAAGAACATATAATTCTTCCATCCCTTTCCACAATATCTGAACATTTGACTATATCCAAATTCCACAAATTCCTGAACTCCATGTAGAAAACTCAAACACACTTTTCCATCCACGACTCATGTATACATCCAATTACGATATGAAGACATTTCTTTCTACAGAAGAAAGGAATGATAAGAAACTCATGTAGTCGAACTTCTTGAGCTTTCAAAGTCGAGAAACAATTAAAATAATCATGACAATGATAGAGTATCTTGAATTAAGTCTAAATATTCAGTAAACCATGGATAAGGAGTTTCTTGACAATTAAATATGTTTCTAAAAGGATGAAGGAGTAAAATATAAATAACCATTCCAATTTATATTAGAAGTGTTTACCAAATATGTTTCCTCTTATCATAGTTTTAATTCTCTTGTAGGTACACTTCAGCTTACTTGACTCATGAAAATAATTTTTTTCTTTCTTGAAAAACAATTATGTAAAAGAACGATTCTAATTAGAGACAACCTTCAAAAAAAAAGTCAATACTAGGATTCCTCTTGACTGCATAGGCTCAACACTGGCTTTTAAAAAAAAAATATGATAAGTGGCAATCTTCAAAGCAAGTCAATACTGGAATTCCTCTTGTAAGCATAGGCTCAAGATTGGATTTTTTTCAAAATTATAAAAGCAAAGAAAAATTGGTGACCTGATAACCTATGTTGATTTCATTTATTTAAAAAGAAAAAAACAAAGCAATTGGTTTTATGATTTTATCTTTACATTTCAAGAGATGTAACTTGGCAAGCTAGTGCTCTTAATGAGAAGACATGATTGGCATTGTCTTCTTTTCTCTCTTTTTGATAGATTGTTTTTTTTGTTAACGGCAAGCTATTTGATATATATCCCAAGGGAAAGGTCCTCCCTGGTAGATCAAAAATATACAATGTTTTACTATTAAGTAAGCCATAAGTGGAGTACATATAGTCCACAAATTTGAGTAGCCAACACAGGCCAGCAATAAAGATGTATTGTTTTCAAATAGTCTGTAATCAAAAAAAAAGATTAACAGAAAGTTAATCAACTGATGGATTATCCTCCCATGTGGCTGGACCTTGTTGCGGAGAGCCAGCATTTCCACTGAAGAATGTCCCAGTGGATGGAGGATCAATGTTTTCAGACGGTTGAACAGAGGTGATGGAGCAGGGAGCATCTGCTTTGTCAAAACCTGTGGAAAAAACATCTATCCAACTATGAAAAAGAGTAGAAATATCATGTATGCATAAATTAAGGATCTTAAGATGCCCTCTAAAAATTCGGTTATTCCTTTCCTTCCTGATAACACAAAAAATGTCTTGAATCAAAGTGCTGAAGCCAATGGAAGGTAAATCTATTTTTAAAGGAAGAGGAATTGTAAATAAATAGGCAATGGAAAAAATGGCAGGATAAAGATTCCCCTGGATGAATGCATGCCAAATGGAGGTAGCGAAGGGGCAAAATAAGAACAGATGTGTGACCGTTTCCATATGCGTGTTGCAAAAAATGCACATCTGTGGGCCATCCCACCATTTTTTACACTAATTGGCCTTGGTCAGGATTTTATCATGCAAAGCCAACCAAGCAAATATCTTTATTTTGAAAGGAGCCCGACTGCACCAAATTGCTTCATAGTGTAGAAAATGAAGACCTCCATCATTAATAAAATTATAACATGATTTAATAGAGAAGATTTTGCTTGAAGAATTCCACTTTAGCATATCATCTTAAGGAAGAAAGATAATGTTGGAGATAATGTCTGTAAAAAGGTCAGCCTGGTTCTGAAAGGTATCAGTGCTGGCAATTGATAGCGGGCAAGCAAACAGGCTGCCAAAGTCTGTTCTAAAAATTTCAACAATTTTTGCAAGTGAGGCTTTTTTGTATGTGGCTGGAGTAAATAGATCTGGGAGATAGTGTTTAAGTTTTATCCCATTCCACCATTTACTTTCCCTGAAGAAGGTGCTGGTTCCATTGTGAACCACTGATTCGGAACAGCAGTTAACCAGATTAAAGCATGTTCTCAATTCATACCATAGTGGAGAAGCTCTACCAGAAGATGAGTTCAGAATGGCCCCAGGTCAATTTCTAGTAAAATACTTTGCTTTTATAAGTTCTTTCCAATTTAAGGAGCAAGAGTTGGAGAGTAGTTGCCATAAAAGTTTGGATTTAAAGGCTAGATTAAAATTGTTGATGTTGATAATTCCCCCAACCATTTTGTTGCTTAGATCTACAAAGTAGGCCCCAACGGACCAAATGACCATAATATGAAGTGGAAACATTTGATTTCCAGAAAAATCTAGCTCTAAGTTTGTCTATAACCTCTCCAACCCTTTTAGGGAGATGTAAAACGGATAGGAAATAGGTAGGGATGGCTAAGAGGACAGAATTGACCAGCGTTAATCTTCCCTCAAGAGAAAGGGGCTTTGCCTTCCAAAGAGATAATTTATTAGAGATTTTGTCAATCACTGGGGCCCAGTCATTTAAGGTGGCTTTCCTAAAGTGCAATGGAAGTCCAAGGTAGGATATAGACAGGGCAGCTATGTTGCAGCCAAGTATAAGAGCTGACCTATTAGTAAAGTCAATTGGATCCCCTATTCCAGTGAGGGAGGGTTTGTGAAAGTTGATTTTTAAACCGGAACAGTACTGGACGTAGCACAGGATTCTCTTAATATTAATTATGTTTTCCTCCCTAGCATCCAAAAAGAGAATAGTATCATCAACATACTAGATGTTCATGATACTGGGGCCTCCATGAGTGATTTGGATCCCAGTTATCAGCCCAGAGTTAACAGCAAGAGAAAGCATTCTGTTCAAAATGTGTGTGACAATTATGAATAAGAGTGGTGATAAAAGATCACCTTGCCTCAGACCAATGGTAGATGGAAAGAAGCCTTTGGGGGAACCACTGAGAAGGATGGAGAATCTAACATGTGTAATGCACCTCTTAATCCAAGAGATCCAAGTATTGCCACAGCCTGTACCAACAAGAGAGTCCAATAAGAAGTCCTAGTTTACATTATCAAAAGCTTTCTCAAATTCCAATTTTAAAAGAAACCAAGGAATACCAGACAGTTTCATAAAGTGTAAAGTTTCCTGAGCTACCAGGAAGCAATCCCCAATGTTCCTCCCTGGAATGAAAGCACATTGAGTGTTATCAATAATTTTATCCAGGACTGGGGCTAGCCTAGAAGCCATAGTTTTAGTGATGATTTTGTATAAGCTATTCACCAGGCTAATGGGTCTAAAGTCTTTTATATACCAAGCCCTTCAAGTTTAGGGATTAATGCTATAAAAGTTTGATTGATAGGTAGCAAAGAATCTGAGTCTGTGGTGGCATTTAAGTTGCAGAAGATCTCAAGGATATCTAACTTGAGGATTTCCCGGAACTGTTGAAAGAAGAATATTGGGAAACCATCAAGGCCAGGGGCCTTATCTACAGGCAAAAGTCTAAGATTGTTATGAATTTCCTCCAAGGTAAAAGTCCTTTCTAAATCCGTGGGATTCTGAATTTTATTTGGAATTAAGGTATCCCAATCCATGGAGGGGTAGGTCCTAAGAGGCTTATTGAATTGCCTAATGAAATGTCCTTCAATTTCCTTGGAGATGATGGCATGGCTAAAAACTGTAGAATCACCTAACTTCAAGGAATGAATGGCATTGATTCTTCTTCTACTATTTACTATACTGTGGAAGAAAGATGTATTTAGGTCCCCTTCTTTAAGCCATTGAACTCTTGACTTTTGTTTCTAGTATTCTTCTTGCTCTTGGAGTAAGGAAGAGTGTTCAAGCTGAAGAGCTCTTTTCGCCAGCAGCATTGGAGTTTGTAACTGCTGGGACTCAGCCAATGAATCAATATGAGCAATTTTAGACTCGATTGAGATTAGACGTAGACGTCTATCCTTTCTCACTAGCCTAATCCAGTCAATGATCTGCCTCTTTAGTTGTTTAAGCCTGTAAGCAAATCTAGTTACATGGGAGAGAGAGGTACAGATCCTAAAGGAGCTGGACCAAGAAGTTTCAATAAATGTACCAAAACCCTCATAGTGGAGCCAGGATTTATAAAATTTGAATGAGTTAGGACCCCAATCTGGTGGAGTAGTATTAAGGGAGATCGGAATGTGATCAGAGACAACCCTAGCCAAACCTAAGTAGATGGAATTGGGGTACTGTTTGGCCCAGTCACTGGATATAAGGAATCTGTCCAGCTTACCCATGGAGGGAGGAACTTGCATGTTGGACCAAGTAAATCTAGATTTATTAGGGGAGAAATCCACCAGAAAATGTTTATCAATGAAGGCATTAAATTGTCTCATGTCATTGGTGATGATGTGCCTAAAGGAGTGCTCATGAGAGAATCTAGTAAGGTTAAAATCCCCCCTAATTACCCAGTTAGAGTTCACTTTAAAGCTTAAGGAATCCAATTCCTCAAGAAATGCAATTTTAATAGCTGAGTTACAGGGCCCATAAACCCTTGTAAGCCACCAATCAAGGCCATCAACTTAAGATGTGAAGTAGAGGGTAAGACAGTAAGTGGTGGAAATAGAGGTTACTAGTGCGAGGAATCTATCATTCCACCTGATAAGGAGGTCCCCGATGAAGGATTAGACGCCCAATGGTTAAAAAGACCACCACCTAACTGTCTAAGAGTATTGTTAGTGAAGGTCGCTAACTTAGTCTCACTAATAATAACAACTTTACAATTGTTAATTTTAACAAAACTATTGATGGCCCTTTTTTTGCCACTGGAACCCAACCCCCTGACATTCCAAGCTGAAATTATCATTAATTGTGAGGGGGGAGGACAAGAGAAGCAAAGTTCTCTATAATGTTTTGATTTTCATTTAAGTCAATTTGGGGCAATCCTTGCTTTGATCTAATAGAGTTAAGAAAGTTTTTAGCCTCATTCATGGATTGAATAGAAATACCAATATTTCCACAAAAAGCGATAAACTGACTATTAGATTCCCAATTAAGGGTATCCGTCATAAAGTTATCATTGTTATCAACAAATGCAACTAAGGGAGGAATAGATAATACAGTCCCAGACAGAGGTTAATCATAACCCATCATATCATTAGAGGATATAGAAGTAGAGAAGGTACCTGGAGGATATATAGTAGTTGCAGGCTGAGTCTCTAAATCAACCTCCGAAGGGCCACTCAGGTCATCTTTTTGCAAGCAGTCGTAGATAGCCAAAACCTTCTTGAATTTGGACATGGATAGGTTGCGAGCCCAGATTTCCGCCTCCACGAACTTAGAGGTTTCATCACTCATACTTTGGGGTGCACATGATGGGGAGAAGGAGTGCGGGTAGGCTGGTAGATCCTGCTCGGGTGCCGCAATAGGTGGGGGAGTGGGTAGAATACCTGCAGAGGTAGAGGGGGTGCGGAAGGCAAGGCTGGTGGGTCTCTTCCAAACGTTTTTGCCTCACCTAGAGATCTTGTGTCCTTTGCCACCTCTCCGACCCCTTTTAGTTTTAAAGGGTTTGCGACTGCGGCGGAGACTCCTAGGTCCAGAGGTGGAAGGAGAAGATGTTGTAGGCCATGCAGGAAAGGGACCCGAGGGGGAAGAGGTGGAAGAGGAGGTGGGGGCACAAAGATCCCAACTTCTTCTGTATTTGATGGGGTAGACATGGTTGCCAAAGGCAAAAAAATGGCAATCAGGGATTTCCTTGCTAGGGTGAATTTTAACCCTAATTCTGGAGTAGCCTAGGAACCTGGCTGAGTCCACTGAAAGGTCGACTTCCAGCAACTCAACGAAACCAGATATCATGTGTTGGAATACAACGATGTTCCAAAGATGGTGGTGAATACCCTCAAGCCGGAGCCATACCCCTTCCTCCTTCAAAGTTAACACTACACTAGAGTTCGGGGACCAAGGAATAAAGGAGGCGGGGATCGATAACAGGGATGCTCCAAACTGATTGAGATAATCATTTCTTAACTTAGAAGACAGAAATATTAATAGGTATTTGTAAGGGGGGAAAGGTTGCACCTCACCTTATAGGAGCAGGGCCAGAAAGCCCTGATGTGGTCCACTAAGGTTTCCTTAGAGAGTTGTGGGGATTGGGGTGTAACAATGGCACTTCGCGAAAGCACCATAAGTTGGTCACAGACTGCAGTGGAAGGAGGCAGAATGGTCAGAAAATGAGGTGATAGACCAGCCATGGCTGGGGTCTTAGAGGGAGTGGCGCGTCAATCCTAAAGTTATTTGCAAATGGCCACAGAATGATCAGGAGTTTAGAATTTAAAACAAAACCCTGAATACTTGCATTTATTAATCTGGTGGCCGCAAAGGCCACAGGAGAAACATCTACCAAAGAGATGGCAAAAACGTACCAAAGGAGACTCGAACTTCTTCCTGGATACCATCGTCCAGTCACCTAGAAGGAGAAAAGAAGGAGTTGGGAAGGATTCCAACTCAGGGGAACTAGAGGCTTCGCTCTGTAGAATGGGGTTGAAGACAGGTGGAGAAGGGGATGTGAGAGGAGCGAACCGTGATCCAACTAAGGATGGGGCAGTAGGTGAATCAGGGATATCCGAGCAAATCTCGGTGTCAGAAGTACGTGATAATATTTGTTCAGAGAAATCACAGTAGTGGGGTATCGTGGGAGGTGGAAAGTCTGCGCAACAGACTGAGTGGCAGAGAGCGTGAGACGTGATTAGGTGGCGACATAAACGTGGGTTGTCTGAAGATCGCCCGAAATCCCTTGAGTGCAGGGGGGAAATCTGCCGTATCACAGGATACGAGGGGAGCGTAGTGGGGCGTCGAATTAACCTCCTCGGAATTTTCGTTAACAGGACCGTAATAAGAATCCAAAAAGACGCTCCCCGAGAGAGGGAGGGGAGATGTAATCAAATTAGGCTGGGATTTAGGATAATCATACGCAATTTTCGAAATTTTAAAAACGGAGTAATTCCATACAGAGCTCGAGACAAACTCTGTGGCGTCAGAGGGACTGACGGAGTCTCGGGAGGATCGTAGACCAGACGTCTCTATCGCGGAGGTGTAGGGAAAGGATTTCCGGGGATCACCCACCAGGGGGAACCCGCCGACCGTCAATGCAGAGGAAATCTTGGGGTCAAAAGGAGAAGAGAAGAGCTAGAGATGACAGGCAGTTTCTGCAAGGGATGGAACGGCCAGCGTGACGCACTAAGCCAAAGATCGGTCCAAGTGGGTGGATGCAGCCAAGTTCCCAGAGATCTGAGTTGACGCACGAGCTTCAACCGAAGGAAGCTCAACGGAGCAGCCGGAGTCGTAGTCAGCATAAAGCGAGACGAAGAACGAGAGGCTTTTCCGTTCGGGCAACAACAGAGCCCAATCTAAGCTCAGATGGCAATGAACCAAACAGAATAACCAGCTAATAGATAGAGATTTAATATGCATAAAACTATCCACATTCATAGCAATGTTAAGGGCACAGGGAATAAAAGACGAAGAACTATCATAAAACAGCACCTTCATTGAACCAAAATAACAGAAAAAATGAGTGGATCCGCACAGAGAAGACAGATCCCGATCAGGATGCCGCATCAGAGGGCAGGTCCTCCACCGATGAGGACACACTACCGACGAGGGGAGATATCCCTCGCCAACAGTAAGAAGGGGAGCGAAAAACTCCCCAGCAATACTTACCGGTGAGGCGAGGGGTGCAGACGAGGAGCAACCAAAGTCCACGAGGGAGGGACGCTTCCTCGATCTACGATTTTTTTGCAGATCGGGACAACGCAAGGGGTGTCCTCCTCCTCCAGGAGCCTCTCCTTGAAGGCATCTGTAACCATGCCGGCGACAGCCTCGAGGACTTGACGCGAAAGGCCAAATACACGAGGATCGGCAAAGTCACGGCAAAAATAAAAAAAAGCAAATGCAGGAGTCGCCACCTAGTCTATTAAAATGGAAGATGAGGAAAACCATAAAAGAATCATTCAAATCATGCATATAAAAACCAAAGGAAAAGGTGTTAAACTAGAAATAGGTAAGGATCCCTATTACGCACGAGGAAGATATTAGGCACCCCTGTGCGCCCGATAAGTTGTTCTTTTAAAGGTTTCTCATTTGCTTATGGAATGTCGGCTTTCTCAGCCTTTACAGTACGCCCGAGGGCGATATCCCAAGCCATGCTAAGTGAGTGGTGTCTTATGCTAAATAAGGGTACATGATGTGCAGGGGTGTGTCCTAATGCTCACAAGTATCGCTGATATATCGGGTCAAGTGTCGATGCATAGATATTGCATAAATAAGATCAAGGATCAAGGCATTTTGAGCGACTTTTCATCCTTACTTTACTACATGCAATGTATGATCTAACACGCATAGAAATGGCTAAAAATAGAAAAGGGTCTTCCTGGATATATCAAGGAAGATAACCAGGGAAAATCCAGAAGCAAATCAAGTCGAGAAAGTACGCTAAAAACCATAAGAAGACCTACAGTGTGTTACTGAAAACAGGCTGATGCGCCTGTTAGCTGCGCTAGACTGGTGCTCCAGTCTGGTGCGCCACCTATGTGCTCCTATGTGGGCCAGAAAGATGTGCTGGGAAAAAACAGAAATCCATGCAATACAAAATCATGTATAAATGCGCTCAGAAAATTATGCAATGTAAAACTCTTGAAAATGGAAAACATCCTTCAAAAATGAAAGGCATGCAAGTATGAGAAGCTCATGGATCATGTGCTCAAGGACAAGTAGTCTCACACAAGGTCACCCTATTCATGCTAAATGAAAACATCAAGATTCAGCCATGTCACTGGATCATGGGCTGATGCATAAGGCTCTCCATGTATGAGTAAAGTGCAACCAGCCTACTAGATCTTAGCCATGGACTGAATGATCAATGAGTAAAGCAACTAAAAAGCAACATCACTTGAAACTGAAATCATGTATGCACGATCAGAGAATATCAAGGAATACCCACTGAAAGAATCTGATTCAAAACAGTTCCAAAAACATGTGGATGGGGATGCAAAAAAGGATGATTTGTTCTCTGACCAGTCTAGTGCACCAGACTGGTGCGCCAGAGTGGTGCTCTGATGAGGTGCGCCACTCTGGTGCGCCATGTAGGTGCTCCAGAATGGTGCTCCCCATAATATCTGAATCAGACTGCAGTCTGATTCAAAATCTGGGCTAGATTCAGAGGTGAGTGATTTTCTTAACCAGATTAATTATGCAGATGATAAAAGACTGAAACATGATGAAACACTAACAAATGAAAGTCTTTTATCATTTCATTCCAAATCATAACACATC
The DNA here is from genome assembly GCA_024699735.1 of Posidonia australis. Classification (NCBI taxonomy): domain Eukaryota; kingdom Viridiplantae; phylum Streptophyta; class Magnoliopsida; order Alismatales; family Posidoniaceae; genus Posidonia; species Posidonia australis. The sequence continues at coordinate 17,230 of JAMKQA010012976.1, forward strand.
ATGGATTCATGGCTGAAAGCATTTGCATGGATCTTAAAGAATATGCATGAGAAAAATAAGCTCGACACGACATGCTAGTGGTGAATGCATCAAGAACATCTCTTTAGCATATCTTAGCATATATGCATGGATCATGGATCTTAGTGCAAAGAAATGGAGAAAAATATTAAAACCACTCTTAGGAACTACATGGTGCTGATTTTTAACATATGGATTGTGCATGCAAGGTATCTTGTACACGAAATCAACATTCTATCATAAAAAATCTCTTATATAACAGTAGAAATCAGATTTTATGTGAAGTTCAAAGCATGCATTATCTTGGTGCAATGGCTGAGATTTAAAGGAGAAGGGAAAGAGAGGACCTACCTCCCAAAGTGTTCCTTCTTGAAATATCAAAGATAGAGGGATCCTTGTTGCTTTGGAAGGGCTAACAATGCTTCAGAATATAAGGGGATGCTTGTGAGAAAGAAGAATAGATTGCAGAAAACAGTAGCTCACTCCAGATTTTCATCCAGGGAACCCAAATGGTTGCCTATGGGTGTCCCTATATAGGGATTTCTCATGGGTAACTCCTAGGAATGCAAGCAGCCTCGTAAACGAAGAGCTTGGGAAGATTCCATGGCATATTTGTGCTCACCATGGGAGGTGGGAAGATTCCATGGCATATCTTTATGTTTTAAAAAGGACGTAGATGTTAAGATCTGATTAGTTCCTTCATCACTCATTCCTTATTTTATCTATACTACTTTAAAAGTGATAGTTTGACTTTAAAGTATCTTGTGAATATACCACATGACTTGAATATTTTTTGAGAGTATACCATATAGCATGACTGTTTGTTAAGAGCATGTTACATAGTATGACATCAGCCTTATAAATACTTATTGTCCACATGATTGGTAAATATCCAATTAAAATCTTCTTCTTGTTGCAATTAATTATATTCATGATTGGTAACAGCCATGGGAGGTGGAAAGCCAACAGCCAGCAGTCTGAGAAGTGGCTGCGTGCCAGCATTGTGCGCCTGTTTGGTGCGCCAGATAGGTGCGCCAGCTTGGTGCTCCAGCTAAGTGCGCCACTTATGTGCTTCGGCTTGGTGTGCTAGCTAGGTGCTCAAGCTAGGTGCTCAATATTGGTGCTCTACCTTGGTGCTCTGGCTTGGTGCTCTAGCTTGGTGCTCTAACATGGTGCTCTCCCCAATCTGTTTGAATTTCCAATTAGGCTGTGGACCTACCATAGGTTTGCGATTGGTTTTCCTAATGGGATTCAAAAAGAGGTAGGCTTAGCCACATCCAAAGCAACATCTAGAAAGTTTATCAATGAACCACCTCAAAATCGGGGTGTCTACAGATGCCCCTCCTTGAGCGAGGTCGAGGGACGAAAGGAACCAAGACCGATGCTCAGGGTAGACATGATACCCCCATTTTAAGGTTACAGAAGGATAGTGTTTGTTGTAGGCAGTAAGTCACTTATCCGGCGGATGCACCCAAAGTCATAACTTGTTGCCAAATGCGAATGCAAATGCAAAATGCATGCAACAGCTAATCTAAATGCTGGGGATGTGATGCCAATGCGAAAACAAATGCTAGATACGATCTGAAAGCCGATGTAAAATCGATGTGAATGTAAAGTAGGTGCCTGCAAGGCGACGCAATGCTGGTGCTAGTGCTAAACAAATATGGCAAAAACAATGAAATCCTGCGCACGGATTGGGATTAGTAGCAAGAAAATGATAAGTTGTCGGACTCATCAACAGGATTAATGAGGTGATCAACCTTAAGCGACGGGATATGACAAGCAAGCTGAGCCTTGTCATCCCGGACACCAGACAGCGTGACGGTTGTCAACCGAGTGGTTAAGGATACCAACCCAAGGAAAAGGGGCATGACAAACATATCATTTGTCAGGAAAAATGGCCCTGTCTGCACGGACAAAGGGTGAACAAAGAGATTTCATGCCCGCGAAAACTCGGAAGAGAAAGGACCTTGACCGCCCGGCCAGAGGGTCACACAATTGGATTTCGCGCCCGCGACAACCCAAAAGAGAAAGGATAAGGACCTTGACCGCCCGGTGAAAAGGTCAAGCAGTAGGATTTCCAGCCCAGGGAAATCCTAGAGAAGGGCTAGGACCCAGACCATCCAGTCAAAAAGGTCAAGCCGCCGGATTTCCCGCCCAAGGAAATCCGAGAGAAGGGCTAGGATCCAGACTATTTGGTCAAAAAGGTCAAGCCGCCAAATTTCCTGCCCAAGGAAATCCGAGAGAAGCCAAAGATTTCGACCGTCTGATCAAAGTCAAAAGGTCAACAGGCAAGATTTCGTGCCTACGAAAATCCATAAGGGAAGAATGACGTTGACCGCCCGGTCAAAGTCAAGTTGGATATCGCGCCCGCGAAAATCCAAGAGGGCAAATGACATTGACCGCCCGAACAATGTCAACAAGCAGGATTTCGCGCCCGCGAAAATCTAAGAGAAGCAAAGGACATTGACTGCCAGATCAAAGTCAAGCTGGATTTCGCGCCTGCGAAAATCCAAAAGGGCAAATAACGTTGACCGCCTGGTCATAGCCAACAGGCTGGATTCTGCACCCGTGAAAATCCAAGAGACCAACTGACGTTGACTGCCATGTCAAAGTCAATAGGCCGGATTTCACGCCCGGGAAATCCTAGAGGGGCAGAGGACATTGACCGGCTGGTCAAATTCAAGCTGGATTTCACGCCCGTGAAAATCCAAAAGGGCAAATGACGTTGACCGCCTGGTCATAGTCAACAGGCTGGATTCTGCGCTACGAAAATCCTAGAGGGCAATGTCGTTGACCGCCCGGTCAAAGTCAACAGGCTGGATTTCACGCCCGGGAAATCCAAGAGTGGCAGAGGACATTGGCCGCCTGGTCAAAGGCAAGCTGGATTTCACGCCCGCGAAAATCCCAATGGGCAAATGACGTTGACCGCCCAATCAAAGTCTGCAGGCTGGATTTCGCGCCCACGAAAAATCCAAGAGGGGCGAAAGAAGGAACCTTGACCGCCCGGTCAAAGGTCGACTCTGACCGCCCGGTCAGAAGCCAAGGAAAATGATTTCACGCACGCGAAAATCCAAGCAAAGCAAAGGAAGTGACTTTGACCGCCCAATCAATGGTCGACTCTGACCGCCCGGTCTGAAGCCAAGGAAAAGGATTCCGCACACGCGAAAAATCCAAGCAAAGAAAAGGAAGTGACCTTGACCGCCCGGTAAAAGGTAGACTCTGACCACTCTGTCAGAAGCCAAGAAAAAGGATCTCGCGCCCACGAGAATTAGGAAAAGAAAGAAATGATCTTGACCGCCCGGTCAAAGGTCGACTCTGACCGCCAGGTCAGAAGCCAAGGAAAAGGATTTCGCGCATGCGAGAATCCAACAAAAGCAAAGGAGAGGACCTTGACTGCTCGATCAAAGGTCAAACATAAGGATCTCGCTCCTGTGAGGAAAATAGAAAAGAAAGGAAATGACCTCGACCGCCCAGTCGAAGGTCGACTCTGACCGCCAGGTCAGAAGTCAAGGAAAAGGATTTTGCTTTCTTGAGAATCCTAGAAAAGCAACGAAAAGGACCTTGATCGCTCGATCAATTGTCAAACAAAAGGATTTCGCGTCCACGAAAATCCCAAGAAAGCAAAGGAAAGGACCTTGACTTCCCAGTCAAAGGTCAAATGAGAGGATTTCGCGCTCGCGAAAATCCAAGGAAAGAAGGGATGGAAGGATCTCGTCCGCCCAGAGCGAGAACCTGGAAAAACAAAAGCGATAATCCCTGGATTGTCCCCCAGGAAGGAAACCGTCTCAGATGCAATTAGGAGGGTAGAACTGCTTCCTACTGGCTCTGTGGCACGGAAGCTGGTGTTCTCACTGAGATGCATGTGCAATATCCTCCATCCTGGAGTGCTGGCTTTGCAGCGGGTTTCGCAAAAAGTTGGGGCATATCTGCAACTGAGCATATCTAGTTGTTGCTTAGCTAATTTCCTGATATGTCAAACTTTTGATTGCTGTGCTGTTGCAGTGCTATGATATTTGTTATTCTGCTAGGTGCTTGTAGGCTTCTGTTCAAATGTGATATGTCGCGCCTTTTGCGGGTTATTCTACATACTTCACAATGGTTTTCTGCAAATTTGCCCATCTGGTGAACTTGAAGACTTGTGCATCATTTTCTTGGCATTTCTTTTTGCCTCTTGCAAACTACAGAGTGCGGAGGACAACAATTCAATGCTTGCAGCCATTCTGTGCTTTAGACTTTGGAAAATAAGATATATGCACTGCTCGTATGTGATGGGGCCCATTGGATAACTGTCATATCTGCTAGCCCATGTGTCATGCTGGGATATCCAATCATGGTAACACCCAAGCATTGTTCTGATGTTCTGCAAACATGGCTTGGTGTATTGATTGCTGAGGACCACGAGCAATTTTGTGTTCGAAGCATATTATCCTCATTGTTGAACCTTGTCCAGGTCGAAGTAAACCCACTTTTCATGCCTTTCGCTTCAGGTAGACTGAGCTTGCTTGGATGAAGTCCGACGGGTCCGCAGGCTATTGTCGTTCATATCACCAACTGATTTCATGTGCCGTGACAGCTATGCTTTTGACAGGCTTATCCTGAAGTGCTTTTGAGGAGTCTCATATGCATGCTCCCAAAAGTAGTACTGTCCCCTTAATCTTCGTGACTTAGAAAGGCAACTAGCATGCCCCTAGTCAAAGACCTACATCCAACCAAAGAGCAGTTAACATGCCCTTGATTGAGCTCCCATTTTTGCCAACATTCCAACTCAAAAGGCAGCTGGCATGCCCCTGGTTGGAACGTGGGCAAAAGCCTTGCAAGTCTTATAAGATGGAAGCAAGATTTATGCATGGTTGGTAGAAGATATGCCCTCAGCACCAGGGAAGCCTCCATTGCCTGCTACAAGGAACTAGAATGTCCTCAACTCACTTGGTGCTACCTGGATCCCTAGGTTTATGGGCTACCTGGATCCTTGGTTGACATCAAAAGGGGTGTAGAAAACGGCCAAGTGGCCGACAGACTCAAGAGCAAACTGAGATTAACCGACTCAAATTGGTTGGCAAGACACAGAAAACCAAAAGTGTGCAAAGCTAAAGCTGAGACCGCCTCAAA
>JAMKQA010012977.1:0-18445 GCA_024699735.1 Posidonia australis
GTCTCCATCTGTGTGGAGAGAACTCCTCCCTCTTCTCTCCATGTCTAGGGTTTCATGTGAGGTTCGTCTGTGGGGGAGGGTTTGGATGCTTGGGATGTGAGCATCGTTCGTATTCTCTGTTTTCTCTTCACCACTCGGCACAACAGCTTGCTTACACCATACATTGATCAAAAGCCATGTTCATGGCATCTGATGGTGTTGTTCTCATGCTTGTGAAGGAAAAAACAAACAATCAAGTCAAAAGGCATGGTACCATGGCATGTGCAAGCGAAGTGACATAGCATATGTGTAAAAAATAAACAATCATAGAGAAAAGGGCATGTAATGGCATTTAAAAGGGGCAAACATAAACAAGCAAGTGCACAAAGGCAACCAAACAAGGCAAGGAGAAGACTAGAGATGAAAGTCGAAATCTAACATCCCTAATGGAGTCACCAGTTTACTATGACCATGTCGACAAGGGACCCCCTTTCCCTCGGCGTGTGAAGGAAACACATGAGGATCAATAGGGCCACAACGAAAAAGGCTAATTTATGGAATGATGTTCCACTCATTGAAAGGAAAACATCACAAATAAAAACAGATAAGGAAAAGGTAGTCGCCACCTAGTCTATTCAAATCAGAAGATCAATCGATAAAATTGAAATCATAATGCAATGAAGGAAATTATGCCAAATGGATGCAACACATGGGTCAATGCGAGCCAAAAAAAAGGGTAAGGACTCTTGTTACACATGGGGAAGGTATTTGTCACCCCTACACGCCTGATAAATCGATCTTTCTGGGCTTACTTGCTCACTTGTGAGGCTATGTAGGCACTTTGATGCCATAATATGTTTGCCACTTAAGCATAGATGATGCAAGAATAAATCAAATGTAAGGAAAGCCAAACATGCAAAGAACATAATCAAATCAGAGTAAAGAACAGTATAGAATGAAAATACACAAGTGGGAATTAGATCAGAGTAAGCAATCAAAAGGGTGGACTTAGCCTGGTCGAGCAAAGGGTCTAAAAAATCCACACTACCAAGTCATGGTGAATAACCATGGTCCATGGACACTCCTCAGACAATAGACTTTCATCATGCCCAAAATGAGTCTCAAAATCCAAAACACTCAACCATGCATGGAATCAAGTAAAGTAGACAATCAGGAGGAGGAACAAACCAACCAATCGACGAAACCAAGTGCAAGCAACAAGCAAATGGTGGGGGCTCAATCTAGCTGTGTTTGGGACAAGGCTACTCGTGCAACCAGCACATGGTATCGGCCTATGGTCCAGAAAGCTGCATCAGATAGTAGACCTTCATCGTCATCAGATCAAGCTGTAAAATTCAAAACACACAACCAAACATGGGGGCAAGTAAAGCAAACTACCAGGACGAGAAGCAAACCAGTTAATCGAAAAAACTAAGCGTGGTCAACAAACATAAGTGGGGGCTCAACCTAGCTATGCTCTGGACAAGGCTACTCGAGCGACCAGCACGTGGTATTGGGCCACGGTCCAGAAAACTGCATCAGATGGTAGGCCTTCAATGTCTTCCCAAGCAACATGAGAGCAGTCATTTACAAACCTAGGACCCAAAACCATAAAAAAATCATAGGAAAGCATGGACAAGTAATGGAAACACATCAAAGAGCAACAAGTCTCCCCCATTCCCATTGGGCTCGACCAACAGAAACCATCCCCCTTCTTCAGTCGTGACCGAGGCTGGAAGGGAAATATGGCCCACCATGGCAATCGGGGAACCAAAAGGAAGTTAGGAGGGAGACTCAAGAAGCAATGTAGCGAATCTAGGATGCATAGTCCTCTCCTCCCATCTCCATGGGTTTAACTGCCCATGCTTGAGTCTGGCCAGCGATTAACAACAGCTTGGAGCTCAAATGAGGCCTCAGAGGGTTGAGAAGGATGAGGGAGAAGATGATGGGTGCCTTGGAGTGGTTCCAACCACATCCTCAAGGGCTGTCAACCTCACATGGGTCATCGACTATCCATCGACGGGATGCAATGCAAAACACAGTGACCACGAAGCAATTCAAGAAGGGGAGAGCATTTGGACTAAGTAGACAAGCTCCTCCTAGGAAATGTCTTGGTTTGCTCTAAAAGGGTGTGCCCCCGTTCGGTTGGTCTGCAACTTTGATGATGAACTTTGATTCAATTTCGTGGTTGTCGAGGTGTGGGATGGTAGGTGGTTAGTCTATGGTGCTTGGATGATGGTTTATAGGCAATGTGGTTGCTGGGTGAAGTCTGGAGGTGGTGGAAAGGCAGGACAAATGTGTCGTTAAATGGTTGGATGGTAGTTTGGGTGAGGAAAAGGATTACGTTGTGAGGCCTCTCGAAGGGAATGGAAGATACCTAGAGCAAAAAGGATATGCAGAGGTCAAACAAGAGCATGCAATGGCCAAAGGTATGTCACGTCGGAGCTGTAGGTTGGTTTTATAGGCGAGTGTTTGAATGAGGATCGTTGACCCTAACCTACTCCCACTCACAACAGCCATGAGTGGATCAAAGGGCAAGGCTAGGATTTAATCCATCATAGGGGGCTTTGTGGTTGAGATGGGAAGTGGAATATGCCTAGATCCATGTGGGCCACTAGGAGCCATGACAATGGATCTAGAGTAGCACCCATGTGCGATCCATACAACATACGTGACACCCACCTTAGCTGCAACATCATTAACAACAATGACCTTAGACACTCTCCTCACCTAGATTAGTGATCTAGAATGATCACTTCGCCATGTGTAAGGCAGGGATTGCCGGTCTTATCAGTTTTGGGATCTCTATTATTTCCCAGAGGTGACACTCCCTTCGAACTTCCACATCTCAGAATTTGAAAATTATGATGATAAAGGCTAACCAATCTTGCATTGGAATATGTACTGCGAAGACCTCACAAAGCTACAAGTTGATGAGAGGCTGCTGATCTACCTATTCTAGAAGAATCTGACAGGGCCAGCCCATAAAAGGTTCATTTCTTTCCATATGGCCACCATTAGGACTTGAAATGACCTTATCTAGACAGTCCTTCCTAGAATAGTACTATTTCAACTTGGATTTGATCCCTAAGCATGAGGATTTTGCCGTAACAAGGTAGAAGCCTTACGAGTCATTCAAGGAGTATGTTTGTCACACCGCACATTTTCAACGATAATTTAAAAAATTTAAATTACGTGAAAATTAAAGCTAAACAGTAAATATTAAACTACTAGGAACCTATGTGTGCGGCAAGGAGACTCCGATCTATATGCACTACGCTAAACCAACTACACGTCTGCACCTGTAAACCAAAATACAAGGAAAACACATGAGTGACAAAAGTCACCCAGTACGCACCCCAAGAAAACCACAGAAAATAAAACTATAATTAATTTTCCTTCTATATTCATTTTGCAAACCATTTTCTCAAAACTTCTCAAACTAAGCCCACAATGGCCAAAACCACAATCGAGGCTCTACTAGACCAAAGCCACAAGCAAAGGCTCTTAATGGCTAAAACCACACATAGTGAGTTGGGAAGCCCGACACTGGCAACCTAACTCTGGCCACAAGCAGTCCACCGAAGAGCCACCAATGACGTCTGCACTGCCACGACGTGCCACCCTGTGCAGGAGCCACATCGTCCAGCGATTCTCCCACCTGGAGAACCCTCACAAAGCCAACCCCTCCTTGGGAAGGCTATCTTGTCTCTCGGGACGTTACCAACTATGGGGCATGTGTCCCACCCGCATTGGCCACCACAGGGTACCCCTCCTCATGGCTCCACCACACACAGTGCTCGGGAGGGAGTGTCATACCTCCATACCCGACGACACCTAAGCCTCAGTACTTACAGCGATAGTAGGAGTATCATACCTCCCTGTCATGCCACAAGACACCTCAACCCGGGGACCACAACCAAAGCTTTGAGATGACAGTCAAGGAGTTTCATACCTCCATGACCCAACGTCACTCAACCTCTAGTATCTCAGCCCCCGACCTCAACTAGGGAGTCACGCCCGACCACCCGAGAATGTCATCACATTCCCATGTCCCGACGACAAGGTGCCACACTGTTCCGCCCTGCACACATAAAACCAGGAAAACATTTTCCAAAGCAGGTCAACTATTTCCTTGAAATCCATTTTCCAAAACTATTTTCATACCTTTGAAAATTCTTCCAAAACCTCTGTGAAACGACACATCAGGTGTCTCGAGGGACCACCACTGACGGCCCACAATCCCATCTAACCTGGAAAATACAAACCAATTCGGCAAAACCTCGAAAATCTACATTAAAACACATTCCCCACAAATCCAGGAAAACCCCCAAAATACCCTACTAGACCCGCGCAAGTGGCCCGCGCCCCTAGTATTCCATCAGAATTGGACAACCAACAGTAGAGCACCTAGAAATCGCCTGAGGTGGGAGCTCCGTTCAGACCTCCCAAACAACCACTGAAAAACTCAAGTAAAACATATGTTGTAGACCCTTGAGTCTAGTCCAAAACCCAACAAACCAAACTAAAATCCATTTACCATGCATCAAGATATAAACTTGGGATGGTAGAAGTGTCAAAATGACCAAATCACACCAACCGCCATAAATACTAATAAATACCACAATAAAATTCCCAAAAATTCTAAAACAATAAATCTAGCTTAGATTACATGCATCCTAGGCATTTCTACCATTTTACATGATTTCTACACAGTGAATTGGGGATAAGTACCTGAAAATGACCTCTAACGACCATCGGTGAATTCCGACAAACACTGGCAGCCCCACACGTTCTCTGACACTCCACGGCCCCAAGGGCATTGCTCTGGAGCCTCCCGCACCACCACGATCTGCCACGAGCCACTGCCTCCCATCTCCCACTCTAGGCTCTCTCTTTGTCTCCCGCACCCACCTGCAACAAAAGGAGGAGTGAAGAAGAAGATGAAGAAGGAGTGGAAGGGGAAAAGAGAGGAGGAACGGAAGGGAATGGAGAAAACTCGGTTGGGGCTCCGGTGCGTCCAAGAAGGCTCGCCTCAATCAAGCGTTAAATACGTGAGGGAGGAGGTCGCCGTGCACCTGCCCACCAACCAACGGCACGAGCTCGCCAGCCAGTCCTCGGCCACCCACCAGCCTTGTCGCACACAACCCATCCGCCAGCTCCATGGCACACACCAACGGCTCCCTGCACCAACCACTCAACCACTGGCCACAGCTAACGGCCCACGAGCGTGGGCCCCATGTGGACCCCACATCTTAGCCCACAAGCATAGTGCCACAATGCACTATGCCAAACCATGCACAGGGACATGTAGACAGAAGCCGACCCGCGAGGCCCAAGCCTAAAAACACAAAACCACACAACGGGCCTCGGAATAGTAACACCCGTCTACGATTAAAATTCATAAAAAAGTAAATAATTACTAAATGAATTTTACGGGTGTTACATCCTAACCACATTAAAAGAAAATTTCGCCCTCGAAATCACTAGGCGAAAAGATACGGATACTAGGCTAGGATGGCTTCCTCATGTTCCCATGTGGCCTCCTTGGCTCCATGATGCCGCCACTGCACCAAAATTAGCGGAATCACCTTGTTCTGCAGCACCTGCTCCTTGCAGTCAACAATCTCAACAGCATCCTCCACAAAGGACAGATCTTCTTGGAGCCCTTCTGGCTGAACTAGGATCACATGAGAAACGTCAGCCAGGCACTTCCTTAGCATGGAGACATGGAACACGTCGTGCATAGACGACATCTCTGGTGGTAGGTCTAACCGATAAGCAACCTCATCGATCCTCTGGGTGATCTGGTATGAGTCAATATAGTGAGGACTCAGCTTGCCACGCATCCCGAACCGCACGATACACTTGGTCGGTGACACCTTCAGGAACACATAGTCTCCCACCAGAAACTCCAGTGGTCTCCACCTTTTGTCGGCATAGCTCTTCTGCAGACTTTGTGCAGCCAACAGCTTGCTACGGATCAAATTCACCTTGTCTGCATATAACTGCACTTGTCTGCATATAGCTGCACAAGCTCCGGACCAATCAGTTGGCACTCGTCGACTTTGCACCAGCAAATCAGCAATTTACAGGGCCTACCGTACAAAGTTTCGTACGGTGCCATCCCGATGCTCGAGTGATAACTATTATTGTAGGAGAACTCAATCAGCAGCAAATGGTCCTCCCAACTCCCTTGGAAGTCTAAGGCACATGCTCTGAGCATATCCTCTAGCGTTTGGATAGTCCTCTCTCTTTGATCATCCGACTGAGGATGAAATGCTGTACTATAGTTGAGCACAGTGCCAAAGGCCTCCTACAGAGTTCTCCAAAACCTTGAGGTGAACCTCGTGTCTCTGTCCGACACGATGGACACCGGAACACCATGCAGCCTCACCACCTCGGATACATACAACTTTGCCAAGCGGTGCATCAGAAGCTCCAGCCGAATGGCCAGGAAGTGGGCAGACTTGGTTAGCCGATCCACAATCACCCACACGGTGTCGTTCTTCCTCTGAGTCCGCGATAAACAAGTCACGAAGTCCATTGAGATGTGCTCCCAATTCCACACAGGAATATCCAAAGGCTGCAAGGTCCCACTAGGTCTCTAGTGCTCTGCCATGACTAACTGGTAGGTAGTACACTAGCCACATGGTAAGCAACATCTCTCTTCATGCCAAGCCACCAAAAGTTCCGCTTCAGGTCTTGGTAAATCTTTGTGCTCCTAGGGTGAATCGTGTACCTAGACCGATGTGCTTTATCTAGCAATCTCTGCCAGGTCTCCTCATGCTGGGACACATACAAATGCATATCATACCTCAGTTCTCGATATGCCCCAACAAAGAAATGAGGCTCTCCACTAGCCTCAAGCTTCTCAAACACAACCGGCCGAAAACTGAATTTGGGTAGGCATTGTGATAGGAACTGCAACTGGCACTACAGATGAAGCTGAAACTACTATCTCTAGGGCTGCGACTGTAATGGGGCTGACACAGCTGCCACGGGGACTGACGCTAGCTGAAACTGAAATTGTTGTGACTGAATGATGCTTTACCCAGTGTGGCAGCTGGAACTGAGACTACTGTGGTTGGAGCTGAAACTGCTGCAATTGGAGCTGGAGTTACTATGGTCGGAACTATATCCACTGTGGTTGGGATTGAAACTACTGTGATTGAAGTTGAAACCATTGTAGCTGGAGTCAGAACATGCTGTGGTGAGGACCGAAACTGTCATGGCATTCTCTTCAGAATAGTAATCCCCAGTGTCTACCCGCTCAACTATGCTTGACAGTGCGTCTTGCTGTAGCAATGCTGTGTCTGGACCCTGACTTGGATCGGGAATCCCAGCACTAGCAAAGTGAATGAAGGCATGAGGGGTTCTACCTCGATTGTAGCAACCAGTGAGAGTGTTGCAGCTATTCATAACTAAGTCTTTCTCGCTTTCTCTTCTCCTCCGCGGCAACAGGCTTGGTGATCCCCTGACCGTACTCCTAGAAAGGTGTCTCTTTCTCATATTCCCAACGGTGACATATATTCTCGATCATCCTAGAAGGATTGCTACGAACATGTGGGTAGCTGCCATGCTCAAATTCAGAGATGAAGTTAACCGGCTCAAACCGATTAACAAAGGATAGAACATCTAAAGGCTTGGGGTCAAAGTGGACGGTCTGGTGGGACGAGATTGAGATAGTAGCTTTTGGCTGTGATGGTTGTTCCCCACCAGATCTAGGGTATGGCAAACTCTAGCTAGGCCTCTCATGGCACAACAAAGAACGAGAGTGGCACACACGAGTGCTGCCAGATAGAACTAAGGAAGAGGCAGGACGACGAACAAGTTTAATGAGACTCGATGGATTCTCTCGGAAAGAACTGAGGGAGAGAGGATGAACCCCTAAAGTTCCAGCATCCTCGGAGCTTGCCAGCTTAGATAAGGTGGGGTCGGCTATTTTAGGGTGTGCACGTGCGTATGCGGGCATGGGTGTAGGTGCCTGTGTGAGCTGCCTCCTATGGGTTGATGATAATGTCTCCATCGTCAATCAAGTCCTAGACAGCATTCCGGAGAGCACAACAGTTGTTCATTGAATGTCAACGAGTGCGATGGAATTGGCAGAACAAACTTGCCCTATACCACTTAGGAAGAGGATTCGGTGATGGATGGATCTTCGGTAGCTGTAGGAATGGTGCTACTTTAGGAAGGATGTCACTCAATGATTCCCTGAGTGGGGTGAAGTCACCTTCCATACAGTGAGTCGCCTTTGCCGTTGTTGCTGCTTTTGTTGAGCTGACATAGTGTGACGTGTCGACTCAACAGTGGTGCATGGTGTAGTGCATGCAAAGCTAGATGCCGGTGAGGATGTAAATATAGATGTGGGTGTTATTCCCTACGTGCCAACGACAATGGTCTCATTATCAATTAAAGTCTGAATGATATCCCACAGAGTGTGGCAACCATTAGTCGAGTGCCCCGGGGCTCGATGATAATCACAATATACGCTTGCGTCATACCACAGAGGAAGTGAAACTAGTGGGGGACGCGGATCGGGGAGTCTTAAAAGCGACACAACCTGAGCCGACATCCAGAGCATCTTTCCAGAGGAGCCTACTGTCAAGTGACTGCAAGATCGAGGTGTCTACACATACTACTACCAAAGAAGGACAATCGGGTTCGCATGTGTATCGACTAAAAAGTGCTCAACAAGGTGAGCCTGAAGGACGATTTCCTGCTACCACACATTGACATATTGGTCGATAATACTCTCAGGCTCAAAATGTTGTCATTCATGGATGTATTCTTAGGATACAACTAAATCAAAATGATAGAGGAAGATATGGAGAAGACATGCTTCATCAACTATGGGGGTTGTTCTGTTACAGGGTAATGCCATTTGGGCTCAATAATGCTAGTGCCACCTATCAAAAGGCGATGACAGCTCTATTCCATGACCTCATGCATCAGGAAATCGAGGTCTATGTAGACGACATGATCACCAAATCATGAGAGCCCAAAGAACACCTTGCTTGCCTGAGAAAGATGTTCAAACACTTGCGGAAATACAAGCTCTATTTCAACTGCAACAAATGTTTGTTCGGTGTATCGCTAGGGAAGCTTCTCGGATACATCATCAGTCAGAGGAGAATTGTGGTAGATCCTAACAAGGCTAGAGCCATCATTGAGATGCCTCCCCTACAATAGAAAAAGAGGTCCGAGGGCTACTACAACGATTATAATATATCAACCAGTTTATTGCTCAACTTACATTGATTTGCGAACCAATTTTCAAACTCCTAAGGAAGAATGCGCAGATCAATTGGAGTGAGGAGTGTCAAGAGCCTTTTGACAAGATCAAACAACTCTTTGCAAGACCACCAGTATTGGTCCCTCTAACACCACAACGTCCTCTATTACTCTACCTGTCAGTAACATAGCTCAATGGGTGCAGTCTTGGGCCAACACGACGAGTCAAGTCGCATGGAGAGAGCTATTTACTACTTGAGAAAGAAATTCAATGATTGTGAAGTCAAGTACACTACAATCGAGAAGGTCTGCATATCCCCTGTCTGGGACACACAATGCCTTAGACACTATATGATGGTGTATCCCATCCTTCTGTTGTGTTATGATCCAATGAAATACTTATTCCAAAGGACAGCACTAATAGGCAAATGTGTCAAGTGGAAGCTTTTGCTTTCACAATATGGCATCACCTTTGTCACATAGAAGTCAGTAAAGGGATAGGTCATGGCAAATCACTTGGTAGAATTGCCCTTGCCAGAATACCAACGCTTGCCGACCTAGTTCCCTAATGAGGACATATTATTTGCCATGAATGAAATTGAGCCAGAAGATCCTAATAACAAGAAGCAGTGGCATCTCTACAGTGATGGCGTAGTTAACAAGTGAGGCATGGGCATCGGAGCAATACTAGCAACTCCACAAGGCCAGTTGATCTCGTTCACTCAAAAATTGACCTTCGTGTGCACCAATAATGTGGCAGAATACAAGGCATGTATCCTTGGACTCCTGGCCATATTGGAAGATGGTGTGCAGAAGCTACACATGCACGACGATGTTATCTCACAAGTTAATGGCAGCTAGAAGACAAAAGATTCGAAGCTCGTGTCATATCACACCCACCTCTTAAAGCTCATTGCCGAATTTGAGAAAATACGCCTCTCCTTCATGAATAGAGCCAAGAATGCCTATGCTAATGCGTTAGCTGCTCTTGCATCTTGGCTATCCATACCAGAAGACTGTGTAGTGGATGTGTCAGTTGGCTATACAGATCAGCAAACACACTGTATGAGCATAGAAGAAGCAGATCCATCAGAGGAGCTCCCATGATTTCACGACATTAAAGTCTTCCTAAAGACAGAAAGTCATTAGCTAGATGCATCAGCTACAGATAGAAAGACTATGGTTTGGCTAGTGTCAAAATATGTGCTTGGAGCTAGACATCTGTACAGAAGGTCCTACAATCAAATGCTTCATGTTACTTAAACAAGAGAGAGACCAATGCAATAATGCTACAGATACATGCTAGAAAATGCGGGCCCACTTGAATGGGGTGCTATTGGCTAAGACACTAATGTTACAAGGCTACTTTTGGTCAATCATGGAGGCAGATTGCTACAATTTTGTATGGAGATGCCATAACTACCATATTCATGGTAACCTGATCCATGCACCCCCATAACAAGTACATAATATGTCCATGCCATAGCCATTGTCCACCTAGGGAGTTGACGTCATAGGCGTCATCCATCCAGTAGCTTCCAATGGGCATCATTATATT
This sequence comes from Posidonia australis, assembly GCA_024699735.1. NCBI lineage: Eukaryota > Viridiplantae > Streptophyta > Magnoliopsida > Alismatales > Posidoniaceae > Posidonia > Posidonia australis. The sequence continues at coordinate 10,772 of JAMKQA010012977.1, forward strand.
CTAGAGGCCATTGATTACTTCACCAAGTGCGCTGAGGCAGCCACCTACAAGATAATTGCCACTACAGTCATAGAGAAGTTCATCAGGAACAACATCATTGCTCTGTATAGGGTCCCCCATGCTATCCTCTATGACAACGGGACCAACTTCACAACCAAAAGAGTCAAGGACTACATGCAAAGCCTCCATATCACGCACCATCGATCCCCACCATATCGACCACAAATGAATGGAGCGGTGGAGTCTACCAACAATACTTGACCAAGATCTTGAAGAAAATGGTAGAAACACACGAGGACTAGCACAACAAGCTTCTGTATGCACTTTGGGCCTATAGAACGTCAGTCCGGACCTCAACCAAAGCCACAACATATTCTCTGGTCTACGGCATGGAGGCAGTACTGCCCATCGAGGTGGAGATACCTTCACAAATGGTCTTAAGAGAAGTTGAATTTGAAGAGGCAGAGTGGGTTAAAGATTGATATGTGTAGTTGAACCTAATTGATGAGCACAGGCTACAGGCAATCTATCACACCCAATGCTATCAAAAGCAAATGGCAAGAGCCTAACGGAAGAAAGTCTAGCCTAGGAACTTCACCTCAGGTGACTTGGTGCTACGTGCAATTCACCTTCTAGATGCTCGTGGCAAGTTCATGCCCAACTAGCAGGGCCTGTTTGTTGTCAAACGAGTCTATTTTGGAGGAGCCACAATCTTAAAGGACATGGACCACACCAAGAAGCCTGAGCCAGTAAACACATGCTACCTGAAGAAGTACTACCAATGACTGGAGGCTGTATCCTTGCCATGAGACAATTTCCTCTCTTGCATTCTCACATACACATGCCATTCTTACATTCACATATTTGCATTAATTTTGCATTCATAACACAATAACTCTTGCATTTACACTTATTACATCTTAGTTCAGCATCAGTAGACAACACCATTCATCAGCATCATTAATCGTAGCCCAATGACAAAAATTAGATCTTGCTTGCTCGTTTGGGAATGGATTGTTATCACCTCAGTCAACACTATCTAGGATGTTTAGAAGAGTATGGGAGCCATCGTACATTGTGATCTAGGTGAAGTACCCAAACCATTCAAGGAATCTATACCTCTAGAGGGAGAGAAAATGTTAAGGTGAGATTGAGTGTGAGCCAAGAGAAAAAACTTCACAAGGGCATAAAAGAGAAATGAGGATAGAAGACGTAGATAGATGTCCGCCCTAGAGAGAGAGGCAAACAGGTCAGCACTATCCCTACAACCAACATTGGAGAGGAGTTGGAGTAAATGCCTGAATACCTTCGAAGGGCTTAGCCACCCTTTCTAACCTCAGTAACCCCTAGACCAGGCAGTAGTTACCTCCAAATCAAGGATGGAGAAAACTTGAATGCCTAAGTGGGAGGAAAGAAATTGATTAAAACAAAAAAGTAGGAATAGGGTCAAGGGAGGTTTGGCATGGAGTTTGGATCACATCACCACCTATTCTAGAGAGCCACTAGAAATCTAGCAACTTGGATAGAGTTCCCTTTGTTATGGAACCATCCCTACCCCATTTATAAGAATTAGAAGTAGTCCTAATACTGAGGGCACTACTTAACATCATGCATCAAACATTCACCATGACACCAAAGTTGCATAAATCATATACTAAGCATGCATCATTAGCATCATCTCCTTCTCTCGCAAGGCTTCACTTAATGCCAACTGCTTCGTGGTTAAAAGGTATTAACTGGATACTTAGACAAGGGGCATATCAATTGCTCTATTGTCGAAACCTCTGCTATTTGACAAGGGCCATGTCAGCTGCATCATGGACAAACACAAAGGGCCATTACTTCAACCAAGGGCACATCAGTTGCCTCATGGTTGAAGACTTCCTCACTCCAACCAGGAGCATGTTAGCTGCTTTCTACGAGGACAAAGGAATGATAGAATACAGTCAGTAGCCATCAGTATACCTTAAGGTAGCACAACCAGGCAGCAATAGAACAGAGGCAGTGGTAAATGCCAAGTAAGGAGGAACAAGCTAGCACTAGGACAACTTGATGTCTAACAGACCAGTGTAGTTGGCGCCTATTTCAGGTGGCTATTTAGGACAAACATTTGCTATGAGAAATTACAGCAGCCATAGAAAGTGGATTATGATGGTGAAGGTTAGACTCGTCCATTCACCTTTGGTCCACTGGATCCTTGCCTCTCATTGGCTTGCATGGATCTACATGTGTCCCACTCCCTAGAAGGCCATGTAGCCCCCCTTAACCATTTTATTCCATATTGTGTCCCCTTGATCAAATCCCAACTAAAGGATGGGAGTGGTTGAGGATCATCAACCCAAATTTGAAGCGCTCACCTATCTAAACCCAGCTCGTCCCCTACGATGAGAAACTTTGCTTGCTACTCACTCCCTCATGTCCACTACATACTTGCGTTACTCCCCAAACTCACCCTTCACTCCCAAGTCCCTCGCCAGCCTCTGATTTGCCTCTGGAAATCTGATGGTTGTCCATCCATCACTTCCACTACCCAACACTCCACTCCCTTCCACAAGCCACCACAGTCTAGCAAACTACTCCCACACCCTTGTCGAAGCGAAACAAACCACCCACCATCATTTGTAGTGCATCCCAACATCTTTTTGGCCGCCGATCGTCACTTCCTGTCCACCGTCGGAAAAGCTCAACCAACTGAATAGATGAGATGCATCTCGGTGCTTAACAGATATTCTTCTCCTTCCCTAACCTTGTTTTCATCCCAAAATTGTTGTGTTATTGTTAGCTATAGCCTTATGCATTGTTTGCCTTCCTTTTCTTCTTGCATCTCGATGACGGAAGGCAATCGACCCATGTGAGGTTGATGGCCCTTGAACATGCAGTCCGACTTGTCCAATGGCATCCCTACTCTCCCCCTTCATCCATCATGCTGCCTGATGCTTTGTCTTGGTCCCTAGCTGTCTCAGATGGTCGGACAGAGGAGGGCACCATTGGCATGACCCAACAGGATGGAGAGAGATACTCGTGCATATGCATTCATGTTGGTTGCTTCCTAAGTCTTCCCCACACTCCCCTTGAAGTCCTTGAAACATCCCTGAGGACTAACAGTCTCCACCAGTCTTGTCCATGGTCGACGAAGGACGTCCAGTCTGACATAAATGATTAGAGGTGGAGGGGACGACCCAGGTCCTTTTAATTTGCATTTATTGTGTTTTCTTGTTCGTGCATGATCCTTCAATTTTGGATGTTTGCTTTGTGTTCTTCTATGCCTTTGTGGCTTAGGGAAAGTAATGAAGGTCGGCCGTCCACTACACATTTTAGATCTTGGGTCGATACTGTGTGCTGGATGCATGGGTACCCCAGTCCAGAGAATGGCTCGATAGAGCCCCCTCTTGTTTTAGATTTTGGTTGTGCTTTGTTTTTCGGATATCTCTGCTTACTACTCTTCTATGTCATGCTTTTGGTGTCTAGGTTTGAATCCCTCTAGTGTTCTTGGGGACGATGAGAAGCTTGATGATCGAAGCTTGTCCTAGTCCTAGGTGGACTTGTGTGGTCCACTACTGTGGAAATTCTAGCGACTTCTGGCTTCACCTGACTGAGTCCTTTGCTTGTTCTCAGCATTGCTTGTCCCCATATTCATGTTTTTTTCTCAGTACTTTCTTCTTATCCCAGTTTTAGTATCTTATCATTTTGTTTTGGTCTTTTATCTTGCATGTTCCTTATTTCTCCATCATCTAACTTAAATGGCAAACATGAATTGGCATATACATGCCTACATAGCCACACAAATGGTCGAACAAGTTAAGAAAGACTGATTTGTCATGTGTATTGTGGTGCCTAACACCTTTCCCTTGTGTAATAGTAGACCTTACCCTTTCTATGGCTTGCATCGGCCCATGTGTCGCATCCATTGTCATGGATTCCCATTTCTTTTTTTCTTCCAATTGAGTTTTGTCGTTTGTTTTGTTTCTAGTTTTCCTCGTCATCTGATTTTCACTTTTGATAGACTTGGTAATTACTCCATTTTTTCTCCCTTCCACATCTGTCCGTGTTTTGTGATGTTTTTCCCTTTTTAAGGAGCATCCTTCCCTTAGATTCCCCATTTTCGCTGTGACTGCATTGGTCCTCGTGAGTATGGCTTTCCCCATGCCAGGCTCACATGGTCCCCCTCGGGAAACTCTAGTCACAACCCTTCACCATGTTTGTATAAAATACAAATCTAAAATCAAATATTATGCAAAGAAGCCAAAAAAAATAAATTGTCAGAAAAATCGGTAGACTGAATGTTACCAAGTCAACGACGACTCGTGCGAGGTGCAAAAGGCCGAATGCATGAAACCAAGCAAAGTCACTGTAAAAACTAGGGTGGAATGGCAAAAATAACAAAATAAAAAAATGGAGTCACCACCTAATCTACTTAAAATGAGAGACTTGGAAAATCGTTCAAAAATGACAAAAATAATGAATATAATGTAAATATGCATGATCTGTGCCAAAGGAAAGGTCATTGTGCATCAGAAAGTTGGGTAAGGATTCCTGTTATACATAGGGAAGGTATTAGGCACCCCCATGTGCCCGACATGTCGGTCTTTCATGGTTTTACACTTGCTTATATGGCTATGTTGGCTTTAAGCCTATTTTTGTATGCCTTGGGGCAATATGCAATACTATACCAAATGGATGCATGTTCTATGCCTAAAGTCAAATGCTTAATGCAATGCAAAAATAGGTTGTGGATGTGACCTATTGCTCAGCCGTGCTATCCAAACTCTGATTCGGGTGTTGACACAAAGAGATTGCATCGTTAAAGCTCGATTGAGTGCCCAATTCGTAAGAGAATGGATAGTAAGCATCCTTACTTGATGGGGTGCAAAACTAGTGCTAATTAAGTTGCATGATGCTAAAAATCATGTAAAAACAAATATAATGTATCCGAGAATAAAAACAAGGAAGGCAAGGATCAAAATCGTCTAGGCAAAATGCATGCATGCAATCATGAAGAGGGCTATTCGATGAGTTGGCCTAGATGACAAGGAACACATTCTGACAAAGAAAACGATTCGAGAATGCCACTCTCATTCTCTCCATCTCATGGGTCCATTAGGGTTCCATTTGGCTTCAAGAGCCATAGACCTCGATGGCCAACTCTGGGAGTCCCTTGGAACGCTCATGGTGCTTGATGAGTGCTAAGGAGAACAAGAATATGCAGGGTAAAAACTGGGCTGCATATATGGCTCTACCTTCCTTTCATTGTGTTGCATCGGCGTTCTTGTGTTCGTCAGTCATTGTAAAGGACTGGGAACACACGAACAACATTGATGGCACTATGGAAGACAGAGGAAATGGTGGAAAATGGAAAACCCATGGGTATGGGTCACGGATTCATGCTCAGTGAACTGAAAGTCTCACACAAACCATGATCCTTTCCCAAAAAACCACTAACTAATGCAAAAAACATATGAAAACCAAACATATACCATGCCATATATCATATGATCAATGCAAGCCACAATCGATAAAGTCCAGTAAACAAAGGATGAGCCGTCATTGGGATACACTAACTAGTGCACAAAAACATGTGAAAGCCAAGCATATATCGAGTCCAATAGAACATCACATGGCGAATGCAAACCAAACCAATGAAATCTGGCAAATAAATAATAATCCATCACTAAACAAGCTAACTAGTGCAAAATAGAACATTGGTAGCCTAGCATATATCAAAATCAATCATGTACCATGTGATGAACAAAAACTAAAAGTAACAGAATGATGTAACAATGGTATAACTATGTAGAAATGGCAAGGAACTTACCTATCTGGAACGTATTTGTTCTTCCTCTGGCTTGCATGAGGTGGCTCTTCTCCGGGTCGACATCCATGACGTAAGGAGGTGCTTTGGTGAGCTGGAAATGTAGCTTTCCTTCCCTCCTTTAGGTCGTCTTCAAGTGAAGCAAAGGGAAAGCTTGTTGATGGAATGTATGGGTGTGGAATTACTTGCCATGGATAGAGGAAGATTGGGGATGTGATGGAGTAGGGCTACTATTGTAAGGCTATTGGTGTTGGTGGTTGGAAGTGGAGATGAGTTGGGTTGTGGCTAGGTAGGTTGTTGTGAGGGAGTTGAGGTGGAAGCTTATGGCTGGAAAGGAGAAGGACATGGGCTACTACTTTGTGGAATGGAGAGGAGAGGAGATGGGTGCTGTGACGTGCGGTGTTGGGGGCTGTAGGTGATGGAGGAGGAGATTGCTGGTTGTGGAATGGGAGAGGAGCAAGGGCTGTTACGTGAAGAGTAGGAGAGATGGGGAGATAGGTGTTGTTGTGTTGGGTTGAGAGAGGTGCTTGGGTGGAGAGGAGAGGAGATGGTTGTGTTCGCTGAGAAAGGTGAGGGAGAGCGGGGCTGTTGGTGAGTGTGATGGAGGCCGAGAGAGGTGGCTGTGGTGGTGGAAGTGTGATGGCTGTTGTGAGGTGTGATGAGAGATGGAGGACGTAAGCTCCTCTCCTGTGTTCCTTCCTCCACTTTACATGAGATGCCAGCAAGAGAGCTTGAGCAATGCGGAGAGAACTTGGGAGATGGCTGTCTAAGTACATGCAAAACGGGGGGAGATGGAGCAAGAGAGCTATCACTACTATGTGTTGATGAGTTGGAGATGGCAGTTGCTGGTTGGGTGTTGGGCTCTGGGCTGAGGTTACTGTGAGGTTGGGTTTGTTAGGGTGAGGACAGTTAGAGGAGGGGAAGAGGAAGTCTGTGATGAAGGAGGGTTGAGAGGAAGAGGAAGGAAAAGAGGGCAGCTGCGTGTTTGGTGTCTTTGGTGCAAGCCTCTCCTTGGGTGTGGTACAATTGAGAAGGAGGACGTAAGGTGGGTTGGCTACTATGGCAGCTTCGGTGCAAGCCTCTCCTTGGGTGTCGTATGATGTCGAAGGAGGACGTGAGGTGGGCTGAGAGGTGAGCATGGACAGCGGTGATGTGGTTGGTTGGAGGAAGAGAGGCTAAAGGAGGTTGTCGACGGCAAAGGAGGGGGCCTAGGTGATGGCATTGGTTGTGGCTGCTATGTGTGTGGGTTCAAGGGCTTTGGAATTGCTGGCTGGCTGTGGCTTGCATGGCTCCTGTGTGTGTCGAGAGATGTGAGAAGAGTGGAAGAGAGGGGCTACTGGTTGGGTTGTTGCGAGGTTGAGGAATAAGCCGTGAGGTGGAGGTGGTGCAAGGGCCGTTTTGGGTGTGGTGAGGGCAGTGGTTGTGCGGTGTTCATGGGATGGGAGAGGGAGAAAAAGATGGAGATGGAGGCTATGTGTGATGCTGTGAGAGGGGAGGAAGGGGAGAAGGGCCACTTGTGGGAGTGTGAGAGAGTGGAGAGGAAGAGAAGGGCTCAAGGAGGATGTAGTTGGGAGATGGAGGTGGGAAGGGCTGCTGCTATGTGAGAGTGAGGGGGCTATTACGTGAATGAGGTGAGGAGATGAAGAGATGGAGTTATGGAGTGAGAGGGAATGGAAAGAGTGTTTTACGTAGGATGGGAAGGTGAAGAGATGGGGAGTTGGAGGGATGGAAATGGCTTGTTAAATGAATATTGGTTATGAGAGAGAGAGAGAGGGAGAGAGAGAGAGAGAGAGAGAGAGAGAGAGAGGGGGAGAGAGAGAGAGAGAGAGAGAGAGGGAGAGTGGGGGAGAGAGAGAGAGAGAGAG
>JAMKQA010012978.1:0-26245 GCA_024699735.1 Posidonia australis
ATTATTAATTTTGGATTTTAAGGTTTTATTTAATTGATTTGAAATTAGGGTTTTGAGTTTTAATTAGGGTTTATTTAGGGATTTTGAGTTAATTAGGGTTTATTTATGGATTTTTGGATTTTTAAGTGATTTGATTTGAATTAAGCTTAAATTAGGGTTTTTGTCCTATTTAATGGATTTTAATTTCTTTTCACTTGATTAGGGTTTAAAATTTTGATTAATTAGAGTTTTATTGGATTTTAAGTTTATTTAAGTGGGTTTTAAGTGGATTAGGGTTTTTGCCGGATTTTAAATGGATTTGATCAGATTTTATTTAATTAGGATTTTATTAGGATTTTATGGGATTTTGGATGGATTTTAATTGGATTTTGTGGTTTATGGGTTTTATTTATTAAATTAGTGTTTTATTGGATTTTTAAGTGGATTTTGACTAGAATAAGTGGGCTTAGGTTGATTTGTTGGATTTTAGGTTTAATTGGGTCAGGTGGGCTAGTGTGGGCCTGATTGGGACCTATGTGGGCTAGGATTTTGGTGGTCGCGACCAGAGCATCAACCGTAGGAGCCTGCTGCTAAGTGACTTCAAAATCGGGGTGTCTACAAGAACCAATTGTCAGACATGACCGTGGTCACTGTAGGGATCCATAAGATTTGGTGTCAACAATTTAGTATGGAACCAATTGTCAGATACAACCGTGATTACCGTGTTTTGAGATGATGTAGGCTGAGCATTAGTATGTGAACCTAGGTGTCCGGTTCACCGAAGGGGCGTTAAAAAAGGCGTATCCCCGTGTTTATAGAAATGAAATTGAGGCCTGTTGGTCAAGGCAGCGTCCTCCCTCACGGGAAACTTCACCGCGGTAGTGCAAGGAAATAGGAAAAATGGTGTCCTCACCTACTGCTTGTGTGTCCGGTTTTCTCTAATCATGGTAACACTAATTAAGAAAAGTGAATAAAGAATGTATGGTTTAAGTCAAAATCAGATTTGTTGTTTTGGCTTAAGATTTCAGCCAAACTCTAGCAATGAATAAGATTTGTGATTTAAACCAATTGCCAGCTAATGCATGTAGTTTTGTTTGGAGTTCTGTAAGACCTTGTGTTTTTAGGCTAGATTTGGTTGAGATTGTGGTTTTTCTCAAGTTGCATAAAAGGTTTAAAAATGCATGAAATTGAGAAAAATGTGTGATTTTGAAGGAGCATGGTTTTGGATAGAAATTTTCAAATATTTACAAAGTAAAAGAAAATCGAGACTTGTGTTTTCTCGCTGCTTTTGTCGGCTTTTGTGGGGGGGGGGGGGGGGTACACGTACTGGGTGACGTAGATGTCACTCACGCATACTTTGTTGGGTTTTCAGGTGCAAGTTGAGGTGTAGTCCTATCTCGGTGCTCAAGTATGGAGCCACTACCTGCACATAATTCCTAAAGGATGAGTCCTAGATAATTGCTGTTATTTTATTTATGTTGAAATCATTGTAATTGTTTGTGATACTATAGATTAAGTAGCGCACTCAGGTTCAGGGTGTTACATGTGTGCTTTGTTTTCTTTTCTTTTTCGCAGATCTAGCTTGCTAGTGCACATAGTGAGAAGTTACCTTACCACACATCAAGAGTTCTAGGTAAGTGTGTTGCTTTAAATTTATTTCTATTGATTATACAATTTATTGATGATCATGCTTAGACATGGAAATTAGGTCGGGCCGGCCCTGGGCAGTATCGGAGAATTTAGTGTGACAAATTCATTGATTTGGTGTGAGAATTTCAAATTCTGGATCATTTATCGGAGGAGCAAAGATGCAAGTTTCTTATCATGTGCATTGACTTTAATGTCAAAACTAGTAAGGCAACAATTTATCATCTGTGCAAGGATCAACTCTACCTTAGATCTAGTCTGTCAGGCAGCAAGGTTACATATATGCTTGTTATTTACACGTTCCAGATTTTATGATAAGACAATAATATTTGTGTATGTGTAATTTATTCATTCTTTTGTGCATCTATTATTTATTGCCACTCGACTAGCTGATTTAAATTTTAGTGCAATTTATTTATTCTTTCAATATGCTATGACAGTTAGATCATTCAATCAATGGTCTGGAACCCGTTGTTGTTGCTTCACTTCCTGCAATAAAGTACAAGAAAGGGGCTTCAGTAATGCTGTGTTTGGTACATTGGAATGAAAATAGATAGGAATGGAATGGAATTTGGAATGGAATAGATTTATTCTATTCCTATGTTTGGTATGTAATGGAATTACATAATGGAATTGACAAATAAGTCCTTTCTAATATTTGATACATAAGAACAGAATCGAAATGGAAATATAAAATTTGGAAGATTAACAACTACATATTAATAAAAATATCCTATCAATTTGGAAAAGAAATTAAAATAATTTTTTTCCATACACACTACAATATACACACACATAAATGTTTTAACATAGATAATCTTTTCTAAATTAGCATTAACAAAATATTCTTGGTAGAATAAAAAATTTCTGTAGGAAAAGAAGACAATAAAAAATATCAATATTCTTTGTAAAAAAAATCATACACAAAAAAAATAGGAAAAGAAGATGAAAAGGCAAAAAAATACAGAAGAGAGAGGGTAACAGAAGAGAGAAGGCCGTAAGGGAAGAGAGAGGACCTCGAAGGAAGAGGAGGGTGACTAAACATGGAAATCGAGCCGTCTAGCCCAGCACCAGGTCGGGCCAGGTTAGGCCCACCGTGGGCCGTGCCAAGCCCACATGCTAGGCTCCTGTAGGCTCGTAGAATAGGTCCATTTTAGCCTGCAAATGAGGATTAGGCCAGGTCAAACCGGACCGGGCTAGCCCAGAAATTAAAGAAAAAAGAAAGGCTGGGCTCGTGGGTCCGAAATAAAAAAAAAGTATTTGTAAAGTTCCTCAAGAATGTTACTGTGCAATGTTGTAAAACATCTTTTGTATTTTTTATTTTTTTAATGTATTAAAATTATTTTTTTATTAATAACAAATTTTAATTTTAAAATTTAAATTTTGGCCTAATAGATCGGGTCGTCCTAGCCTGGCCCATCAACAGGCCGTGGGCCGTATCGGGCCCAAGGTCTGTTAAAAGAGGCTCGACTTGACTCGGCCCGGTCCAGCTTGCGAGCTGGCCCGACATGGTCCAGGTCCAGGCAGGCCCTTACTTTTTTGGGTCGGGTCGGCACAACTCGGTCCACATTTCATGACTAAGGGTGACAAACATCAGGAACACGCCACGAAGGAGGAGGGATAACTACGGAGAAGGAGGAATGACCGTAGAGGAGGGTACACAATGTTTTTAGGATGATTCCCAATGAAATGGGAATCAAATTCCTCACCTCTCGGGAAGGAATGATGGGAATTTCATTCCCATGCCTATTTGAAAGATTTTTTTTGTACTAAACATTTAAATGGAATTCTCTCATTCATTCCAGTCCATTCCAATGTACCAAATGCTACGTAAGTCTTCCTCCATGTGAACTTCTTTTTCTATTTTGCATGACATTTATCTACCAGTATGCTTGCTTTATGCACTTCTTGAAGTGCCATTCATTTCCTGGCACAGATCCAAATTCATTTTGTCTGATGAGACAAGGAAATTACAGACGATTTGATTGTGAACCTTACTGAAATTGTTTGCTATTTATTCTGCTCATGAGAGGATAAAATTAAGGGACAATTTCCAATTTGTCGCTTAGTAGGGCCGATGAAACTGCAGACAAATTGGTTGGGAAACTTTCTTGAATGTTATTTGCTATTTGTTCTGCTCCCCATACCAAGGAAAAATGTGCAGCACCAGTAGATCCATGTGAACTAGTTGTAAATAGCGCCATTTAGGTATGTATTGCCCTTCCCTTGGATCAAGGGTTCCAGACCTCTACCTTTGCCAACGAGTCACTTGTAGGCATTTGATTTGAACAAATATATTATTCCATTGATATTTGGATGACTTCACCCAATCATTATGAATCCTTTTCCAATGGTAATGCTCTCTGGTGGACCGAGGTCGCTATTCCATCAATTGTTGTTGCTAGGAACCAAAGTTGTATTTAGTAGACTCCTCAATCTAAAAGGGTACTCTTTTTGCTTTATTCACAATATCTCTCTATCGAGAGGGTAAAATATTAGGTCATACGTGAGTAAGTCACGGTTGGCATTGCATCCATGTGCCAAGTCCAATTGGGGCTTGACATTGACTTTGAAGACTATCTTATTTGAGCCTTCTGGTCCTGTTCAGAAAAGGTTTATAGATTGAACATAGAATTCCATTAGCTTCTCATAGAATAGGTGAAGACCTATACCCTATCCTTTTAAAGATAAGTGCACAATGGATAAAGCCGAAGGTGTGGGTAAGTAAGCCCACAAATCATCTTTAGATTCCATTTTGGGATGATAAGAGCCTAAACAAGTTGGAGAAAGTTGCTTTGGTAATATTGGGGAGGTTGTTTTACCTCTATACCTGGATGGTTAAGCAATCTTTAATGTTAAAGCAATTTTTTCAATGAAATTAGGCATTCGCCAAGATAATGGTGCAAGTTGTCAGAATTTCTTTGTGCTAAGCTGGTTTCATTAGGTGTTAGTATGATTAATGTGCTTATCTGATGATGCTTCAAATATCTTGCTTTCACTTTGCTGATAAGGTATTGTTATAGAGAAGTAATCCGATGGACTAACATAAAGCTTGGATGAAGCATTATAATATATCAGTAAGGATCCTTTAAGGGTGGAACTTAAAGACTAGTAAGATGTGAGTTAACCAGAAGAGCTCCATTCAGAATGTGTTGGAGAGATCCAACATTAAGGAAGTGAGAACTATTTATGCACTATTTTGGAAATATTTAGAATTTTCTTATATAGATTAATTTATAGACTTCTCATTTATTATTGTAAATTCCCTTTCCTAATTGTTTGGTAATTATTATTTAATTAGATGAGATATATGAAATCATTTGTACATATTTGTAATTGTATTTCATGTTTTTAATTTAATGTTTGATTATGAATTTAATTTTAATATTCATTTCTTGTTATTTGTTTCGTGTTAAGGAGAAAGGAAATTAAAAAGACCTATTGATGTTAAATTGAGGTTACCATGAAGAATTTTTTTGTTATAAAAGATATTGTAACTTTTTTTTTGTAGATGGATGTTGAAATATTTTTGTTGGTGGATATTGAAACTTTTTATAAATGGATATTAAAAGTTTTTGTTTGTGGATATTGAAACTTTTTGTTAGTAGATGTTGAAACTATTTTTATATATTATATATTTAGACTTGTGTTTGGACTCATATTTAGAATTTTCATTCTTAAATAAGCAAAAATATTTGGATTTGATTAATGGTTAAAATACATGTATATTTCTATAACAATAATTGTTGAGTGTGTGTGACAAATTAAAACTTACATGTATGTATGTTTATAGGTGATTTTGATGAAAGTGATATCATTTTAAATAATTTTAATTAGTGATATTTAAGCTTCAACGACGATTATAATTGTTGTTGTTATTTAAACTTTGTCAATAGTTGTAATTATTATTGATGTTTACACTTCAACAATAGTTGTAATCGTTGTCGTTATTTAAACTTTACCAATGGTTGTAACTAATGTTGATGTTTAAACTTCAACAACGATTGTAACTGTTGTCTATACATGTATACGTTGACGGTTCCAATTGTCATCTATAGAAAAATAATTTATAAAAATAAATTTTAAAAAATATATAAGCCAACGTTAACAACCGTTGGCTATAATAACAAAGACGTTATTTTGGCCAATACAATTTTACCAACGATTGACCGTTGTTGAAATTAAAGACAACGGTTATATTCATTGTTGAAATAACAAAAAACAACGGTTTAAACCATTGTCCAGAGTCATTTCTGTATTAGCACAATTTGATGAAACCTAGTTTGAAGTAGCATTGAGGAAGAGTTGGAAGAGAAATCCACACTAGAGCAACATCACTTTCCATCCCTGGCCTAAACCACAATGACCACTAGAAGATCTTAAACACCTAGCCTTTCATCATCCATTTATCCCTTGTGTAAACCTTTATAAAGTCCTGTTCAGTAATGAAATCCACCCACACATGCCTCCTATCAATAACAGAGAACGTTGCACCACCGTGAACACCCCAAGAAGATAACCCATGCTGAATCTCAGACACTGGCAAATGCTGAGCGTAGAACTTGAAGATTAGGGCAAACTTGTTTGCAGCAGACAACCGGGCAACATCCACATTGGATAATATAATAGCTGGCCTACCATGCTTGACAGAAGGCTCACAAAATGGTAAGACGTCCTCCTCAGACCGTCCCCCGACTACTGCCGCAAAAGGCCGACCCCTGGAGGAGCCCTACATCTGAGCTCACGAAAGGTGCTTTAAAACCCACAAAACACAGAACCAATAACCCAAGAATCAGAACCGAGAAACCACCAGAAGAGCCCACCGCTTTGTCGCGAGCCACCACACCAGAAAGAGACAAACCAAGAACCTCCCGAGACCAATCGAGAGGCCGGAGACCAAGAGGAGGCCAATCCAGAGGCTGAAAGACGCTGCAGTCATCGCATCGAACAGAAAACCTAATGCCAAGCAACATTAAGGAACCGCCGCAGGGACCACCACTGCTGGGAAATATCACCATGAAACACTTGTGTAAAAAAAATTGGAGGGAAACCAAAAAGAACAAAGTCCATATCGAAAACCACCAATAACAAATAAGTAGTTTTATTATCCTACGTAAGATTTACATCTAACAGTATACAGAGCAACTTACCTCGTTGGCTTCAAACAATTAGCTATTACATGCATTCATAATCAATATTAAGTATTAATTCATGTTTTCATAATTAAATTCTTGATAACATTTTCATTTTGATTTTATCATTTTGATTCTACCCTTTCATTAGCTAAATGTGCCTTCCATACCATATAGTTTTCTTAATATCACATAATTATATGTTTTTATATTTTCTTTTCTTCATACAATATTAATTTGGTTTGGTTTGTAGAATGATGCAACTTAATAGAAGATATAATGTTTTAAAGTTCTTTTCCATACAATCCAAATAGTATAACATAAATTGAACGATACCGTATGCACAAATTCTTGTCACCAATAGTCATAACACATAATTCAAAACAAAACCTAACTACATTATAAGTAAATTTTTACAAATCTAATTTATGAGACACAATCACATGGTTTTAATATGAATCATTAATTAAAATGACATAAAAACCATACGATGTGCACTCAAGTCGCAAACTATATTGAAGAAATTCCTTAGTTTATGAGAAAATTTATTAGTTTGGTCTCACACAGTGATATCAATAATTATTAAATTATCAATAATCAATATATTTCAACTACATATTCCTTAGTAATATGATATATTGAATGGAGGTGCAAGATGCTACATGAACTCTTTTTTTTGTTTTTTAAATTTTTTTAAAAAATAACCACATGGATCAATTTATTATGTTGTAAGTTACTTACGATTAATGTTTCATTGTAATCTAATAATCATAATTTTGTCAACCTAAAATCCCAAGTTTATAAACATTTCATAAATACAAGTGTGACCATGCCCACCCGGGGATCCAGCGTGGAGTCGCACCAGAAGAAGGAGGCCACAGCCATGTCAGGATGGCGAAGGCGCAAGATAGGATAAAAACAAAAAGAAAAGGAGTCGTCACCTAGTCTTTTAAGAAAAAAACGAGGAAAGCCACAAACAAAACACAAAGGATTAATACATGGGATGCAAATATAAAGGCCAGATGTCTACTAACCAGAGGATGGTTAAGGATTCCTATTACGCACGAGGGAGGTGTTAGACACTCTCGTACGTCCGAGAAACTTAGTCTTTCTAGTCTAATTCGCTTGCTAGAGACTGAATGAATGTTTGCTAAACCTAGATTGTGCTCTAATCATGCTAATATGAATGCCAAGTCAAAACTAGATGGATGTGTAAGATGGTATGCAAAAATTGCAAGGAAATCCACATGAAATATCGAAATCACGAAAAACGACACGACAAAGAAAATCACATAAAATGATAAGGTTTCTGGCAAGAAAGGCTTGGAAAATTATACAGACCTCAAGAGAATCAAAAATACAACCAACTGAAATCATCAGAATTATAGAAAACATTGTGGAAATCAAGACAAAAAAATTGCGAATAAGTCCACGTAAAACAAGCAAACTATGACTTGTAAAGAAATTTACATAAAATGACGATGTTTTGGAGAAAATGCTCTGGAAAACCATATCGACATCAAGAGCATCAAAAATGCAATAGACACAAATCATTAGAATCGCGAAAAACATTACAGAAATCCGAACGAAAAAATTGCAAAGAAATCTACGTAAAACAGGCAAATTGTGACATATGAAGAAAATCACATAAAATAACAGTGTTTTTGGAAAGAAAGCTTGGAAAAACCATACTGATATCAAAAAGATCAGAAGTGGGGCCAACTCAAGTCAGCAGAATCATAGAAAAACTTGTGAAAATCAAGAAGAAGAAATAATCTACAAGCCGCGGGCCAATGTGGGCCTTTTGGTCGATTAGTGTATGCCCTTAGGCAAGGAAATCCAAATCAAATCAAAAAATCTAAGAATACAGAATAAAAGCAATCAAATCAAATGTCAGACAAAGGATTCTGAAAACGGGATGAGGAAAATCCACGAAAGAAACACATGAGATGCAGGCTTACTTAAAAGGGGTGGACTGATATGCAAATGTGATAAAAACTATGCAAAATGCATGAATGTGTTCCTAAGTATGTAAATGGTGCTGAGGAATGACTTAGGCAAAGGTTATGCATGACTTAATGAAAGAACTAACATACATGTGCATGAAATGGTGGCATAGGGGCAATTTAGTCATTTCAATGGCCAAATGTAATAAATACATGTATGGAGATGATGCATGGTCTGAGATATGCCAAAATGTATGTGAAACGTCAAAAAAATGTTATTTGCGAGAAAACATGCAAAGGACAAGGTCTTAAAAGTAATAAAATGATGTGAACACAGTAAAGGACGAGTAGAAGGACCAAAATGTAAAATTCACAAAAAAGAGAAAATCCAGATTAAAATACATTCAATGGCTTCTATTCTAATGTGACGATGATGTATCAAATGAAAATGTAGCACTGGGATGTGTGAAAATTGCACCTTGATGATTTCCTGAAAACTTAGGGACTAATGTGCAAAATTCACACATAAGTGAAAATGTAATTAAAATATGAAACTAAAGATCAATTCATGGCACAAACATGATTTTTAAATGAAATTTATGATTAAGTGCAAAATATGAAATGCAATAAGTGGAAAACATCAAAAATACATGAGAAAACACTTAAAACCCTCAATGATGGATTTAAAATTAGCTTAAAGGTCTGGATGCAAATTTCCTGTGCTCAGGGACAATATGTTGTGAATCCAGGGACTTACATGCAAAATTACAGGGCTTAAATGTGATAAAAACTAGACTTTGTGTTGATCAGTGTGATTATGAAATTCCTTAGGGTCAGAATGCAAATTTCACAGAAAAAACTCATTTTTAAAGGTTCAAGGGGCTTAGTGCAAAACTTCAGGAATTAATTGTAAAGAAAACATGATGTCAGGGACCTAAATGTGATAAAACACGCATAAATGCACTAATGATAAAAAATTAAAATAGGCAGGGAGCTATATGCAATTCCTATAGAAACAAAAATGAAGAAATAAAAGTTACCTAAACTATAGGGGCTTAAAAATAAAAACACAGGACCTAAAGGTAAGTATTTAAGGACCTAAGAATAAAAAAAATTAAAACTAAAGGGCCTGGACTAAATAAGCCCCCTTCGAAGATCACCGGCGGATCGTCGGTGACTCCACTCCGGCGTAAGCTCCAGCGATGATCCAACAGGGGTTCAGCGGCGGAAGAAGGTGGATGACAGTCCAAGAAGCTTGAGGGAGGCGCGGCGGGAGTCTCCGAAGCGTCCGACTGGGCTGGAGTGGTCTGAGGCGCTCCCCCCACCTCGCGCTCCAGTGAGGTGGCCTGTCAATGCTAGGGAAGACAACGGCGCTCCGGAGATGGCAAGGCTTGAGCGGAGGTCGAAGAAGCATCAGCTGGGTGGCACGAGGGGGCTCTCGGTGGTGTCGTTGATAGCTGGGGTCATTTGGGGGGTCCACCCATCCTCTACGCCAGAGAAGACTACGACAGAGGTTGGGGTAGCGCTCCAGGCTCTGAGTTGACGACGGGGCGACTCGGCGAGGTGTGTGGCAATGTGGTGGAGCCTCTGGAGGCGGTAGTGAGCAATGGCGGCGTTTGGATGGCATAGGGGATCTCGACGGCGACGGTCGGCAATCAACGGGGTTGCAACGGCGCTCTCCGACACTGGAGGCCAACCAGACGAGGGGGAGGAAAGAGGGGGAGAGGAAGGAGAGGCCCGTGGAGCCTCGCCTGACCTAGGAGGCCAGCACCCTCGCCGGTGGTGGTGAACCCACCACCGGAGGCAAGGGAAGGCAGCGCAGGAGTGGTGGTCTCCGGCGACACACGGCCCAAGGGCTATGAATGGGTCGAACGGAACTAAAGACGATGATTTAAAGTAGAAGAAAGGGGAGGATTACCTGGATGGACGTTCTGGTTGTCCCCGGTGGCGGCGGTGGTGCTCTGGTGGACGCTCTGGTTGCAAAGGTCAGGGCTTTTGGGGGTGAAAGCTTGGTTCGAGATGGTGCTCTGAAGGCAGGGGATTACTTGGCTCTTGGTGGTTTGAGTGCTGGGGCTTTTGGGACTGAAGCGCACTTGGCCAAGGAGGACCCCTGGTCTGTCGACGGCGAGGCGATTTTAAACGCCGTTGGAGCCTCTCGGAGCCGTCGATCCTGCTCCCCAAGGGCGGGACGTCGTTGGATCAGGCGCCAGTTGGCAAGGGTTGTTAGGGAATCACCGGAGATTACAGGATGCTGCCGGAGATCGCAGGACACTACCGGAGATGGCATCGGAGATCGCAGGGTCGCTAAAAAGGATCGTCGAAATTATTTTTGCTAGTTTATAAAGTTTGTTGATTGATGAATGAATGGGCTGAATTGAGCTTGAGTTTTGGGCTTTGTTTTAGGGTTTTCTTTTTTTTCTTTTTTATTGGGATTTTTTAGGGATTTTAGGGTTTTTATTTTAGGTTTTTATTTGGGTTTTATGATTTTAATTAAATTCTTGATTTTGTGATTTATGGTATAATTAATTGGTTTTGAATTAGGGTTTTTTTAGGGTTTAAATTACTTTGGGGTTTTTACGATTTTAATTATTTTAGGGTTTTAGGGTTTTGGATTTTAATTAGGATTTTGAATTTAATTAAGTTTTTTGGGTTTTAATTAAGGTTTTTAGTTTAATTTGGGTTTTTGTGTTTTAGAGTTTTAATTTAGGGGTTTTAGATTTTGATTAGAGTTTTTAGTTTAATTAGGATTTTTTGGATTTTAATTAGGGTTTTTTGTGTTTTAATTAGGGTTTTGAGTTTAATTTAGGGGTTTTGGATTTTAATTAGCGTTTTGGGTTTAATTAATTAAGGTTTTTCTGAACTTAAGTGGATTAAAGTTTTGTGTTTGAGTTTTAATTTAGATTTAATTATTTTTTTACTTGACTTAATTAAGGATTTAGTTTAAATTGTGGTTTAATTGGTTTTTATTAGGGCTTTGACTTAGATTTTGACTTCATTGATTTTACTTGATTTTTTTTGGATTAAGGTTTAGATTTAATTTTTTAATGGATTTTATTAAGTTTTACTTAATTAGGGTTTTAATTTGGATTTTAAATGGTTTAAATGGATTTTGACTTTAATTAGGGTTTTCATTTGATTAATTAGGGTTTTAAATGATTTAAATAGATTTTAACTTTAATTAAGTTTTCACTTGATTAATTGGATTTTATTTAATTAGTGTTTTCATTTGATTAATTTGATTTTAAGTGGATTTAAGTGGATTTTATTTAATTTTGACTTTAATTGGGATTTTTGTTTGATTAATTTGGATTTTAGGTGTTTTAAATGAATTTTGTTTGGTTTTAATTCTTAATTATTGTTTTTTGCTTTGATTAAGTTAGAGTGGACTGGTGTGGGCTTGAATGGGCTTGTGTGGGCTTGAGTGGGTTTGAGGATTTTGGTGGAGCTAAGGTTTAGGTTTTATGTTTGAAAATTAGGGTTTTGGTGGTCGTAACCAGAGCATCTTTTGAGAGAAGCCTATTGCCAAGTGACTGCAAAATCGGAGTGTCTACAACAAGCATTAAACTTTAGTGCATCAATTAAAAGTTAAATAATCTCTAAAATAAAAAAATATTATTATGTTCTCGAAGATGAAGTGAATTGTAGTATATTTAGACTCTTTTAAATTAAAAAAATAATAATAATGCTCATACACCCAAAATAAATCTATCAATTTCTAAAACGATACAAACATGACATGATATAACCGTGTTTGGGTATATTCTTATCGTGTCTCGTGTACTTATCGTGTCTATCTAGTAGACACGATTATTAAACGGATCGTTTTCGTGTATAAAATAAAAAACCCGACAAGTACATGTTACCTTATCTTGTATATAAATTATAACTTTCATTATTTTGAAGAGTAGATGTTTATGATATATTGTAGACTTGTGATATTAATGTATGGAACAATAGAACTTGTAAAATATTGTTGAATGATTGATTTCATGATTTATTAATTTGTCTTTAATTTTTTCTACAAGTACAAAACGTGTAAATGTTAAATATATATTAAACATGTAATCGTGTAAAAAACGTGTAACCATGTAATTAACGTATATTCGTGTCAATCGAGTCGTTATCGTGTCAAAACGACATGATTCACTAAAACGTGTACTTAACGGATCGTGTCATGTATACACGCTAACAAACAATTCGAGTTTAAGTTTATTATTAGGTACATAATAATTAAATAGATCATATTTGAGTTTAGCATATACATATAAGATACACGTTTATACACAATACGATAAGAACACGACACAATCCATTTGACAAGTGTAACCCAAGATGATTTATTTAAAATGATTTGCATGTGCAAAACTACACATGCAGAGCATTCATAATTGATTGTCTTACGAAAGAGATATTTGGTTAATATGATAAACATAACTAATGTGCCATCTTTAAATTTAAAATTAAATTAGTTTACTAATTAAAATAATAGATCATAAGAGATTGAATTTTAATTTGGTAAGTGATTATTATGATTATGTACATACTATGGTAGCATTCATTTATAAATACAGAGAGAGAAATTTTGAAACCTTATTCATTTTTGTCCATATCCCCTCCTATTATCTTAGTATAATGGGAAGATAGGTAAACATTTTGCATGTTGCATGTTATAAAAATTTCATTGTAATTCAATAATCATAACCTCCTCATCTTAAAGTCTCAAGTTTACGAAAATTTCAAAAAAATTTGGAGTGTAAATTTAATATGTTAATTAAATTTTTAATAATCTTTAGAAATTCTAAATTTTTTGTCTCTTCTTGAAGATGGAGAGAATTGAAGGATAGTACACTTAGAACCTAAAAATCATTGAAAAATAAAATGTAGAGCTCATATAACCAAGATGGTTGTAAGTTTGTTGTATGTTGTATGTTTCAGAAAAAATATATTTGATTACCATAAGAAAATTTAATGCTCTATATTGTTTAAGTTTAAAATTAATTTAGTTTAATCATTTGAAAGCCCCTTCTCTTTTAATATAATAGATAGATAGATGGATAATAACCTATATAGTACCATAATTAACAACCAACTAATGTCACGGATTAGATTCTAAGAGCAAATGTGCTTAAATTCTTTAAGGAAAAATTATTTTTTATTTGCCTTTTCAATGTGGTGATTTATTTCTAACAAGTAGATACCAATAGCATATTATGATTTGATTAATTGTCAAACAACTGACGGAACCAAGAACTATTTTCAATAATGTATCCAATTTGAAATATTGTAACAAAGACTAAAAAACAAAGAATATGTATATATTTATCAACGTTAAATTTTCTAATTTCAAGAACTTAACAAAACACCGTAAAATTTTTCTTCAATGTCCAATAAAACTATTTGTATCATATGATGGGTATATGATTCAACAAGTGGTAGGAGTACGAGTTGTATAATTCAACAAGAAAATCAATTGTCAAAAAAAAATTTGAAAACTGCTATGGATTATTATCAAAAAAAAGGCAGAGATAAAACTTGGAGTGTTTTGATAGTTAGTATATGATTACTTATTTGAATTATTTGTTGACTTGTACCCAATTACCCAATGTCGGAGGTGTCATCCTTCTAATAATAGTTACTAAATATAAACA
This sequence comes from Posidonia australis, assembly GCA_024699735.1. Classification (NCBI taxonomy): domain Eukaryota; kingdom Viridiplantae; phylum Streptophyta; class Magnoliopsida; order Alismatales; family Posidoniaceae; genus Posidonia; species Posidonia australis. The sequence continues at coordinate 14,353 of JAMKQA010012978.1, forward strand.
TGGATAATGTATAATTTAGATGTCAATTTTTCAAATTTTGTGCTAATCCTGTTACTACTCCGATAGATTAGATCTTTAGTTCTTTGTCATCTCTCTCCCTCTCTCTCTCTCTCTCCTGTGTGCTCCCATTCGGCATTGATTTCTGACGGATTGGACAACATCGTTGAAGATCATTACATCTGCAGTTTTGCACCACATCAAATCAAATCTCCTGCTTGTCGACAACACAAATATGGGGGGAAAAAATGTGTCCGACATTTCACTAATCCAGAGATTATACACTGACCAAGCAATTACAATTAAGCAGCATTAAACGTACTAAAACCCCTAAGACGATTACATTAAAATCTAGAAGAAAGCATGGCAACCTCGAACATGGATGATGGATAGCTACATCAACGCCAGAGGATTCTCCTCCTTCACCGAGTAAAAGCTCTGCGGCGTCGGAAACATGACACCACCGCCAGTTGCGCGACTGACAACAATCTGCCTCTCCGACAAAGCACCCTTCAAGTCCTCCATGGCCTTTTTCATCTGCTCCGGCTCCTCCAACCCCATCTCCTCCACATCCTTCCCCCACCAGTTCTCCTTCTAGACATGGAAAACGGGACCGACCCGGTCCACGAAACAGTCGGTCCGATCGGACCCAGACCATGGGTCATGTCGGGCCCACGGGCCGACGGTCATTTTCCGCACACAGCGTGGACCGGTCCGGCCCGGCCCGACCTGGATGGTTCCCGTGGGCCAGATTGAGCCTATCCGACGGGCCCCCGCGGACCGACCGGTCTGGCCCGACACGGCCCGCGGCCGTTTTTTCTGGGCCCAGGCCAGACTAGGCGGGCCTGAGACTGGATCGACCCGTTTTCCATGTCTATCTCCTTCACACCATCCCCCACCGCCTTCTTCCTCTTCTCCTCCTCCAATATCGCCGCCATCTTCGTGGACTGCTGGTTGAGATGCACCACGTTATTGGATGACGCTTCTCCACGAATTAATAGTGCTAGTACTGTTCCTTCCGTTTACCACCGATGACGACGTGAAACTCCCCTCAAGATACCGGTTGACAATGGATTCAACGGAAGGGTGGCCGAAGGAGAACGGCAGCTTCCCGACGGGTTAGAAGACAACGATGCCATTCTCGGCACCACAGTGAATGGAGTGCTGACTTGCTTTCTTGAAAAGACCTGTGCGACGTTTCGAGAAGCAGACTTGACGCGCTTCTTCGTTCACGATCCGCTTGATGTCGATCTTCTGCCGGCCTTTGCTTTGCTTCTTGTTCCTCATGATGTTGAAAGCAAGCTAGTGGTGGGGAACAGGGAGAAGGGAAGGAGGAGGAGGAGGAGGGATGGAACAGAAAATGAAGATCGAGAGTAGTGATATATAGGATCCTGTGGGTTGATGTGTTTCCTTGTGGGGAAGTCAGTGGTGGGAATTATAGGAAAGATATCAGATTGAATGACAATTTATATAATTTATCATATGCCACGGATGATGATGCTTTAGATGTCACAACAGATTACAAAAAATTAAAGATTGCTTCATAGAAAATAAGTTTATGATATAATAAATATGTTTTAAAACATGATTTTTATCATATTCTTAAGATCGGAAGACGTTACAAAAAGACATTAATATCAATGTATAAAATAATATATAACACAAAATAACCAAAAGCATAAAATATGCACGACCAACTAAACTATAACACAAATTTATTTATATTTTGAATACAAAACTTCACAATTAAAGCCGGCAACATTCCACTTATTTATGTTGTTCCACAAAACTTGTGATATTCATAATTCCACATGCACATATCAGAGCAAAACTTTTCTCTCTCACTTGTATTGTTATCCCATTGTTTAGACCTTTTCGTCGTCAACGAGATGCAAGTTGGATTCACGCAAGCCACCGTCTTAAGAGAAGGAAGCTTATGGTTTTTCCACATGCTATTCAAAATACTTGTTGTCCTTTTTCTTGCTTTCTTTATGTTTGATCCTTCTAAAACTTTATTGCAAGCCAATTGCTTAAGTAATAGTATAGCATCTGCTCTTGTAGACTCAACACTGAATAATATCATCCCTAGAGTATATATTGCCTCAACTAAACCTTGTTCTACTGCCTTCAACAAGTGCCGCACTCCAATCTCAAATCTTTTGTGGTTGAAGTATTCAACCTGCATTACATACAAATTTCTATTAAAAAAAATTAGTTTAAGAAGTAAAATTACACTCGTTCTTACTCTTCTTTTCATGAAAAGATGAGAGAGTTGAATGGCCAAATTATATATGTATTGTCAACAAAAATTGACTTTCGACAATTTACTTCTACAATAAAGGACTTACTATGCCTCTGATGAAGTATGCATGAGGGTTCCCTGCTTCCAAACACCTATCCAAGAACTCTATGTATTTCGTGTGGAACTTCCAATGGATTGCACTCTTTAGAAATATGTTGCGAATCACAAGCTTATCTTCAGCAAGCACCATAAGCTTCTTACATCTAGAACCACAAATAAATTGGAAATTAGAATTCTAAAGAAGAATATATATATATATATATTTAACGTACAGATTTCAAGAATTATAACTTACGTCATTCTAACATTGGCAAGATCGACCAAGGGCTTCTTCGATGATGAGCCTACGATGGAAAGTACATCCACTAAAACATCATCACATAGCACGTCCGTAATTATGGAGGAAGTTTCTCTTATTCTCTTTGGAGTCCTCATGATTTTCTTTCAAGATGACCACCAATGGGAAGCTCTGTAGGTATTGAAAAATTCAGTTCTAGATATGGACAAAGAGTTGAGATGTGATACGACAGAGAAACCACTGTTTCTTATATAGAGAAGAGAGAAGTGATTGCTTTTGTCACTTAGTTTCATATTATATTATGGAAGAGAGATGTGTATGAGTTCGAAACAAAGAACAAGTGTAAAGTTAGTACTAGGCATCACTTACAATTTAGATAATAGTACAAGGAGATGTATCTAAAGGGGAAATTTATTCTGTGTCTTTTGATATTAATATATGATTATCTATTTGAATTATTTGTTCACTTGTACCCAATGTCTGAGATGCCATCCTTCTAATAATAGTTACTAAATATAAACATGAATAATCTATAATTTAGATGCCGATTTTTCAAATTTTACTCTAATCCTAATACTACTCCGACTACTCCGATAGAATAGATCTTTAGTTGTTTGTCATCTCTCTCTCTCTCTCTCTCTCTCTCTCTCTCTCTCTCTCTCGTGTGCCTAAAACTTCAAAAGAAGTCGATTCTTTTCTCACATGTTGGGCTTTGATTTCTGAATGTTGGACAACATCGTAGAAGATCACTACATTTGCAGTTTTGCACCACATCAAATCAAATCTCCTGCTTGTAAGCAACACTAACATGGAAAAAAAAAAGTGTCCGACATTTCACTAATCCAGAGATTATACACTGATCAAGAAATTAAAATTAAGCAGCATTTAACGTACTAAAACCCCTAAGAAAAACACATAAAGCCAACGATTACATTAAAGTCTAGTAGAAAGCATGCCAAGCTCGAACATGGATGGCTGCATCAATGCAAGAGGATTCTCCTCCTTCACCGAGTAAAAGCTCTGCGGCGCCGGAAGCATGACGCCACCGCCAGTTGCGCGACTGACAACAATCTGCCTCTCCGACAAAGCACCCTTCAAGTCCTCCATGGCCTTCTTCATCTGCTCAAGCTCCTCCAACCCCATCTCCTCCACATCCTTCCCCCACCAGCTCTCCTTTACACCATCCCCCACCGCCTTCTTCCTCTTCTCCTCCTCCAATATCGCCGCCATCTCCGTGTACTGCTGGTTGAGATGCACCACGTTATTGGATGACGATTCCCCACGAATAGTTCTAGTACTGTTCCCTCCGGTTACCACCGATGACGACGTGAAACTCCCCGCAAGATACCGGTTGACAATGGATTCCACGGAAGGGTGGCCGAAGGAGAACGGCTTTCCGGCGGGAGAGAAGACAACGATGCCGATCTCGGCACCGCAGAGAATGGAGAGCTCACTTGCTTTCTTGAAAAGACCTGTGCGACGTTTCGAGAAGCAGACTTGACGCGCTTCTTCGTTCACGATCCGCTTGATGTCGATCTTCTGCCGGCCTTTGCTTTGCTTCTTGTTCCTCATGATGTTGAAAGCAAGCTAGTGGTGGGGAACAGAGAGAAGGGAAGAAGGAGGAGGAGGAGGGATGGAACAGATAAAGAAGATCAAGAGTAGTGATATATAGGATTCTGTGGGTTGATGTTTCCGTCGGGGGAATTATAGGAAAGATGGCTGATTTGTACGAGATTTGATATGTAATTGTCATTCATCTGTAATGATCGTGGTGAACAGATTGGATTATTGATATGGGAAGAGATTTATTTCTCTTCTTGTCCAACTGTGTTACAGCTTTGTAGTTTGATTTGTTTCGGCTTTGGCAACTTAATGGTGCAATGAAACATTCAGTATGATGTATATGAAGGATTCTCAGCCTGAGATTGTGGTGTGCTACCACCATCATTGTATCACATTAATATTGCTTATCTTCTACTTTATCATGGTAATATAATTTGATGCGGATTAATGAGAAAAGGTTGCAAAAACTGACACTGTTTTTTTTATTCTATTGGCATGAACTCAATGGATTGCTTACACGTAAAAGGAGTGCATTGTATATATGATGTTTGGAGGTATATCCTTGAAACTTTCGTTTTAATAGATTTAAAGAATGCTTTTTTCCAAAAAAAATCTAGATCTATATTTGAACTTATTAGTAGATGTAAATTATAAATTTACTTTGATAAATTTCGAATACTAATTATCAAAGTACAATCATCATAATCAATTTACAATCAAAATAAATATGCCAATTATTAAAATTACTGATATTTATGTATTCACAACTCTACTTCACCACTCCACTTCCAATGGGTTATGGTTCATTTTGTGATTGTTTTGGAACATATATTAGCCTTGCACCTCTATATATCTAGTAATTCTTGAGTGGCAATCTGAGCCAAGTGTGCGAAGGCTGCTACTTGATATTGTGCCAATTCTAATTTTTGAACCACTGAAGGTTTGCACTGGTCATGTTGCCTGTCCTAGATGGAAGTCTCCCATATCCGTCAATTGGGTTGGGATAGAGATCAATTTGTAACCCTGCTCGTGTTGGCATGATAAGTTATGGTCGGGTGATTACCATTTTTCCATCTCGTAACCTAACTCGATCCATTAAGGTAATGGGTTATGGATGGATTAATAGGTCAAATGGTTCAATACACCAAAAAAATGATAAATCCTAGTGATAAATCAAGTTGTATATATATATGTATCATATAATATTTAAATATACAAGAACCATTAAAATAAATAAGTTTTAGGCATTAAAAATGTAAAATTAACAAAACATGAACGAATAACCAACAATAGCTAACCAATAATTTTTAAGTCCCTGTTTGGATCAGAAAAACTTTTGGAATAAACACAGAATAGGAATTAATATTATATTTGGTTGTGTAAAACTCAAAATAAACTTATAATAGTTATTTCTTCTCTAATTTACTTATTGCTGAATTGTTGTACCACAAGAGGTGAAATAAAGTAATTCAACTAAGTTAATACATGTTGTATGGGTTTTTTTTTTGTATAAAAATAATACATATTTAATATAGTATATACAGGTTTCATATTAGATATATGTTTTAATAATTAAGTTAAATAATATTAATCTATATTTCACTTATTCCAAAACTTAATTCACTTTTCAAGAAAACGAGAATATCTACCTAGACACACTTACTCACCTCAAACAAAAAATCTCTTCAGAATAATAATACTATTAGAATATTGATATTACTTTTTGTTTCTTCTTACTTCTAATTCTACATTCAAAGAGGACTAAGAATACAAAATCATCACATTCTTTTTAGATGAAATGATATAAATAAAACATACAAACATCAGGTTAACAATATTCGGAAGATAATTATAGAATTTTTCTTTAAATTTGTAACATTACCAAAAGAATCTTACTCTAACACGATAGCGAGTGAATCTTACTCAAACATCCACTAAAAGTTCTAGTTAACATTGTGTGTTAATAAGTCATAACGAATTTGATTTTTAACATGTGCTCTAAAATAACAGATTAAATCAATTCGATTAATGAGTTTAACTGATATTCGGTTTGACCCAATTTATTGACAGCAACCCCTCCATATAAACAAGGGTTGTCTCCACCTTTAGGCGAACAACTTTTGAGGTCCTACTCCATTCGCACTTAGGGCAAGTTTTCAAAAGAAAACCTTTTTTTTGTAAACGGTAATCAGTAATATAAATTAAGTAAAAGTTTCCCAGAGTATTGCAGAGTATTGCAGAATCAAATTACACAGCAGGGTGACCAAAAATTGTCACAGAATAGGTGATAAACAGAAGCTCTAAACTCAGAAGTGTTTCATATTATCAATTAACCAAAAGTTAATCAAGCCTGAGGATTATCCTCCTGTAGAGCAGGGGTTCCAGTATCATACTCCATATCATGTTGGGGATTGTTAGGAGCCATCGAACTTTGCTCCAAATCCCTCATTTACTAGAAGGATGATATTGAGTGCATATTTTCATTCTTTTCAAAACCTGTTGCCAAAGAATCTATTCAACAGTAAAACAGTGAAGTAATATCATTGATAATCATATAGGGATTTCTGTGGATGTCTCTGATAATTCTATTATTTCTCTCCTACCAAACAGACCATAAAATTACTTGTACAAAAGTATGAGAACCAGTTAAGGATGTTTCGAATTTCAGCAAAAGAGGAATCACAAATAAGTCTTCAATGGAGAGAATAGCAGGATATATGCACCCAACAGTAAAAGCATACCAAATGAACTGCATGAAAGGGCAATATAAAAATAAATGCTTGACAGATTCACAAGTATTACTGCAGAATATGCATGATTCATTACCAGACTAACCTTTTTTGAGTAGATTATCCTTTGTCAAGATTTTATTGCAAAGAACTAGCCATGCAAAGAGTTTAGTTTTCAATGGCACCCAACAATCCCAAATTTCGTGCATGTATTTGAATCTATATCCACCATCATTTAACATATCATAACATGATTTAACTGTGAATACATTACTGGTGGATTTCCATATTAATAAGTCTTGTCCATCTGTTAGTCTTGCATTATTGAGTATGATTAATAATGAATCCAGTTGATCATGTAATAACTCAGAATCCTCAAGAGTCAAAGGATTGATAAATAGATTATTTAGGTCTACAACATTAATCTCTAAAATTTTAGAGATAGAAGTTTTTTTAAATTTAGCCAAATGATATATGTCAGGCATGCTATCTTTTAATTTTTCACCATTCCGCCATTTATTTTCCCAAAAGATAGTGTTTCTGCCATTATGAACCTGAAAATCTGTGAATCCATTAATAATATCAAAACAATTTTTGAGTTCCAACCATAGTGGTGAGGATCTACCATTTGACACATTGAGGATAGCCTCGGAACCATTCCTAGCAAAGTATTTTGCTATGACTACCTCTTTCCATTTCAGTGAGTAGGAACTAGATAATAATTGCCAGAGCAACTTACATTTTAGTGCCAAATTAAAATATCTCAAGTTAATAATACCCCAACCTTTTTGTTCTTTTAATCTACAAATTGTTGTCCATTTAGCTAAATGACGGACAGTGTTAGAAAATAGGGAGTTCCAGAGAAATCTGTTTCTTATTTTATCAATTGCTTTTGTTACCCTAATAGGTAAGTGAAGAACAGAGAGATAATAAGTGGGAATGGCAGATAACACAGAGTTTACCAATGTAGCCTTCCCCCTAAAAAAAGGAATTTAGCCTTCCAATTTGATAATTTTTTTGTAATTTTCTCTATTATCGGGGACCAATCTTGGTAATTAGGTTTCCTGAAATGCAGTGGCAAGCCCAAGTACTTAATAGGAAGTTTCTCAATGCTACATCCCAAGATTTGAGAAGCCATCTGAATGAAGTCCTCAGAAATTCCCAAACCAGTGATTGATGATTTATTGAAGTTTATTTTCAATCCAGAATAAGATTGAAAACAACATAGGATTCTCTTAATATTCACTAAATTTTCCTCCTTAGCCGACAGAAAAAGGATTGTGTCATCTGCATATTGAATATTCAATATATTGGGACCACCATTAGGTAATTGGATTCCTGATATTATATTATTTTCAATTGCTAATGAAAGCATCCTATTCAGCACATGTGTGACCACTATAAAAAGAAATGAGGATAAGGGATCACCTTGTCTTAGCCCATTTGAAGCTTGGAAGTATCCTTTAGGGGAGCCATTAATTAGAATAGAGAATTTAGTATAGGAAATGCAAATTCTGATCCAAGTATTCCATTTATTACCACAACCCAAGCCTTTAAGTGTCTCCATCAAAAAATCTCAATTAACATTATCAAAAGTCTTTTCGAAGTCTAATTTCAGAACCAGTCCCGGGATGGCACTAACTTTCATGTAATGTAGGTTTTCCTGAGCAACTAAAAAGCAATCACCAATGTACCTCCCAGCAAGAAAAGCACATTGTGAATTATCAATAATGCTGTTGATGAAAGGATTGAATCTAGTTGCTAAAGTCTTTGATATGATTTTGTATAGACTATTAACCAAACTAATAGGCCTAAAATCTTTTATCTCCTTAGCACCATCTTTTTTAGGAATAAGAGATATGAAAGTCTGATTAATGTGAACCAGATATTCCATGTCATTGGTGGAATGTAGATTGTTAAAAATTCCAACTATATCATATTTCAAAATATCCTAGAAATGCTGGAAAAAGCACATTGAAAAGCCATCACGACCAGAGGCTTTCTCCCCTGGCAGTGCTTTAACACTCAGTTGGATCTCATCCAAAGAAAAGGGGCTTTCCAATATATTTGGATCAGGGATTTTGTTTGGTACTAAAGTATCCCAATCGAAGCAAGGTATTAGTCTGTTTTCTTTGTTGAATTGCCTGATGAAGTGATTTTCTATTTCTTTACATATCAAGGATGGGGATTGTTCCTGAATGCCATTAATAATTTCTTTACATATCAAGGATGGGGATTGTTCCTGAATGCCATTAATAATTAGGGAATGAACAGCATTTATTCTCCTCCTGTGTTTTACCATATTATGAAAAAATTTGGTGTTGAGGTCTCATTTCTTAAGCCATTGGATTCTAGATTTCTGCTTCCAATAAGCTTCCTGTTCTTGGAGGAGTAAGTGGTGTTCATCCTTAAACTCCCTCAATTTTCCTTTCAACATAATTGAAGTGTTGTAGTATTCTAAAAGTGAGTCAATGTGTGCAATTTGTGATTCCACAATCTTGAGTCTATTTTTTCTTTGTTCCCTAATAGGAGCAATCCACAGGGTAATATGTTTTTTCAGATATTTTAATCTATATTTGAATCTAGCCACAGGAGAAGTGGCCACACATAAGTCTAAAGACTTGTACCAATAGTGTTCAACAAAACTAGAAAATCCCTCAATTACAAGCCAAGACTTATAGAATTTAAATGGAGGAAGGCCCCAATCATATGGAATTGTATTAAGTGTGATGGATATGTGATCAGAGATAACTCTAGGTTTTCCCAAACAATAAGAATTGAAATATTTGTCCCCCCAACCTATTGTAATTAAGAACCTATCCAATCTGACCATGGTGGGAAGATCATGAAAATTTGACCAAGTGTATTTACAATTATTATGAGACATATCAATTAAACAATGATTTTCAATGAATTCATTAAAATCCTTCATATAATCAAAAGAAAACTTTGAACCAAAAAAGAAGTCAAAAGATTTTTTCCCGTACGGAAAACATCTACACCTTTAGAATTTCATAAAAAAATCACCAAATGATACGGAAACAAGGAAATTTGAGATTATAATTGTTATATTGTAAAATAACAAAAATTATTTAAATTTATATTTTAATAATAAAAAAAAGACTATAGACTGTCACTTATGATTTTCAATAAAATCAAGGAAAACTTAAAAACTTATAGAATTCGACAAGGGGAACCAAATGGTACCAAAATTAAGATTATCATAGGTAATTTACGCCACAGATGGAAAATTAGAAAAACACTAACTGCCAAAAAGAATCAAGATTTTGTTCCAACACACAATTTATACAACATATTGAAGAAATATCCAAATATTCTATAATTCGACCAAATACTTAAATCAACTGGATAAAGACTGTACGTAACTTACGAAACAAAACATAAGAAAAAAATTTAATATAAAAAGCAACATATATCAAAAACAATAATGAGAATAAAACAAGAGAAATCCAGGACTTTTGAATACCGACGCTTCCTTATTCAGACAATTGTTCCAGTGGCATTTACAAAGATCCAATATTCAACCAAAAAAAAGAAAAGAAATAACAAGCAAAAACTTTACCTTAAGACTTAATACCAACTTCAAACCTGAAATGTTGCCTAATAAAATCCAAACAAGCCTAACAACAAAACCCTACTAAAAATACATCATTTTCACCGCCTTTTATTTACACAAACGAGATCTTAGTAAGACCTCGCATGAGAAAACTTAGTGACCATTATAATTTTCTTCTGAAAATTCTTCAACACAAAGATACATGGCATGTTTTTCCAAATAGGCATAATGCAGTGAAATCTGATACTTAATCAGCAAACAGCAAGGCAACAAGGATTTACACAACGAAAATAATAGATGAGACAGCATATCAACCAAGCAAGATCTAGATACCCCAGCTGTGTAATCAAATCTCATAAAGCAAACAAGTTGCAAGAAAGACGACAAAAAATTAAAGAAAGAAAGAATCAAGATGTCTCCACAGGGGAAGGAAGAATAATCATAATTCACAGCATTCATTAGGGAGGAGACATGAGTTGCCACTACAACAGGAATTGCCAACAGTAACATGTAATCTACAGACTTCAACTATTGAGGCAGCTGTAACTGGAGGCCAATGGAGTGATGCTCGTTAATTTTCAATGCGACTCCACAAGTATAAACAGTGGCTTTCCCTTCAACCTTTCACGACCCTGAACAAAAAATAAAACAGCAATCAGAGTAACAAACGCGAACTAATAAAATTGTATCTTAGAAGGGCAGTCCTGTCTGTTAAAAAAAATTTGAGCAAAGACACTGCAGTAGTGTCACAAAGTGCCTAAATTTAATCTCCTTATAAATAGCTAACCTTTCTGATTCCAATAGTAATTTTAATAAATAATTCCAAACATGTGAATAACTCTTAGAAGGGCAGTCCTGTCTGTTAAAAAAAATTTCAGCAAAGACACTGCAGTAGTGTCACAAAGTGCCTAAATTTAATCTCCTTATAAATAGCTAACCTTTCTGATTCCAATAGTAATTTTAATAAATAATTCCAAACATGTGAATAACTCTTAGAAGGGCAGTCCTGTCTGTTAAAAAAAATTTCAGCAAAGACACTGCAGTAGTGTCACAAAGTGCCTAAATTTAATCTCCTTATAAATAGCTAACCTTTCTGATTCCAATAGTAATTTTAATAAATAATTCCAAACATGTGAATAACTCTTAGAAGGGCAGTCCTGTCTGTTAAAAAAAATTTCAGCAAAGACACTGCAGTAGTGTCACAAAGTGCCTAAATTTAATCTCCTTATAAATAGCTAACCTTTCTGATTCCAATAGTAATTTTAATAAATAATTCCAAACATGTGAATAACTCTTAGAAGGGCAGTCCTGTCTGTTAAAAAAAATTTCAGCAAAGACACTGCAGTAGTGTCACAAAGTGCCTAAATTTAATCTCCTTATAAATAGCTAACCTTTCTGATTCCAATAGTAATTTTAATAAATAATTC